>VTPC01006847.1:40032-65859 GCA_011009095.1 Ignelater luminosus | reverse complement strand
CACAAAAAGTTTATTGCCAAGCAGTAAAGCTTTCGTAAAAATTGAAAAACTTCAACAAAATTTAAAGTGAGAGATCAGAACTTTTTACTCGGATAATAGTAAAAAATGAAGAACCTCAAAGTTCTCAAGCGTCAACTTTACGTGAATTTCTTGACTAGTCATTTATTACTAAACAAAAAATGACCACCTTTAAGGTTTTCGGTAACATAAAATTTGCCTATAAATTAGTAATGAGCTAACCGTTGAAATTTAATTGTATCGCTGATTTTATTATGTATATTTTTGTATTGATTTTAAATTTCCAAAAATTTTTACAACTCCTTTAATACAGCTTTGCATATACCCTGAATATTATTTAAGGCGAAACATGCAAGCAGTATGAGTTCGCTATATCTATAGCAACTAAATTCAAATTGTTGGAAGAAACCTTAGCAACCTTTAGATTGTATGCATAAAGTTGTTCCACCTAAAATAGAACATTGGCGCTTTTAAATGTAAATTTGCTTGCTAGTTTTGCCAATTAAATAAAAAAAAAACAGGAAAATATGCGTATGGTTTAATATAGATACCTATTTAAAAGCATAAGCAATTCTCTCAAAAGATTTACTTCTATTTGCAAAAAATTCCAAAATATTTTTCTGCAGCAAACTAAATTTAAAACAAATAAAGTAAAAAAAACCTATTCCAAAAAACAAATAATTTTAAATAAGAACCTTTTTATGACATTTTCGAATATATGTACCTTCGTTTACTGCCAAACAGAATTCGAGGTGATTACAAAAATTATTTGTTTGTTAACTGTTCTGCTGTAGTAGTTGTTGATACCTACAGTTGGTATTTAATGGTTTAGCTAGTTTAAATCCATCAGCGTTCCATTAAAAACTTTGGTTTTCATATATTCCTAATAAAAAACTGCATTGGCGTTAGGTCAGGTGACCTAGCAGGTCAGGGTATTTCACCCCATAGCCCAACGAGATGGAAAAGTTTCATTTAAATAGCTTTTACGATTGTGGTATTATGGACGGGAGTACCATCTCTGTAAATGTTCAAATCTAAATTATTGGAAACTGCCATTACGTTATCTTGTAGCAATGATAAATAATTTCAGTACAAATATTTTCATTAATAAAAAAAGGTCCTATAAAGTTGATACCTATGATACCTGCCCAAACGTCAACTTTGGATAGTCGCTGTGTTTTAGTGATGCTATGCAAATGCAAATTGTTTCTACATCAATACCTGCAATTTTCTGAGTACACTTTGCCAGTAATATAGAAAGTGGCTTCGTCCGTAAGAAGACTTTTTTTGTAAGATATCTGGACTGTTGTTAATCTTTCCCATAGAGCTCGCAGAAAGTAATTTTGTGTTCGGAATTGTTTGCAATTAGTTTTACATGGTTTTTCTTTTTTAACAGTTTGTGGACACTGCTTCTACTCGCTGTTGTAATTTGGCTAAGTCTTCTTAAAGTCAAATATTTGATATTATTTACTGAATTTTTAATCTCATTACATCTTTCCTCAGTGAGAACAGGCTTAGTCCTCACTCGTGTATTGTGTGTTGATTCAATACGCCCTCATTCTTCAGGTCGTTAATCGTACGCAAAATATTGTTGATCCGCTAGGTTTAATAATAAAAACCCTGTCGCAAGCTAAGGCCATTTTTAATTTTTCTTCGAAGATATACATGCTTATCTTAAGCTTTAGTTCTTGCAAAAGTGAATGTGTAATGTTATTTTAAAATTCGCACTAAATCCGCCCCTGTTTTTCAATTTCGTTCGGGTATTTGTTTTCTCGACGCGAAATATTTAAATTGTTTCATTAAACGAATGTTTGTTATAATGCTATTTTAAAGAATTATTATTTTTGTGGTCTCGACACCTAGACTCCAGTAGACGTGTCTTTCGTTGATTTCCAATATGAAATTCCCAGAATCATTAGTTGCAATAATGCCGTCACACAGTCTCGGGAAAGTCAAATTTAAACTAGCGAATCTACAAGTAAAATTTCCCATTGTCGCATAAAGAGTATTAATGTCTTAATCTGTTAGGGTGTATATCCGACTTTTTAACCCCACTTCCGTAAGTACGAACTGCGTAACAAAAAACGCAGAGGTTAGGCATTACGTGGATAGCTGTTGACTTGAACCAACGTGTGGTAGTTTTCGACGTTTACCTCTACATCCCCTAATTGGATTCAAACCAAATTAAGAGAAGCGACCCTCTTAGAAAAAAAAGAGATCGGACTGGAAAAATCGTAATTTCTTCGTGTCAGAGACGCGCAATAGTCGCGGAAGAAAGTGGTTTGTTTGCCAACAGCAAGGCTTATAAATTTCGTTATCGTGGGGAATGTATAACCCAAATATAATTACGCTGATGTCCTCCAGGAAGCAGAAATTGTAAATTGTAGGAACGCAATCATTTTGGCCCCGTTGGTGTAGCATCTGTGTGTATACTACATTTTGGAAGCTCCGCAAAATTTTAATAGTGCTTGAGACTCAGTAATTTTCGTTTATAAAATTGTATGTAAACGCCTGGACTAGGAGAACGTCGAACGTTGTGAAATATTTTATACGAAAACTTTGCTTAGACAGGATCAGTTTCGTATTGTTTTATTCAATTATAATTTTCACAAGTAACTTTTTAATTAATTTGTAACAGGAACGTTCCCAGGTAATTTTAGCTGGTGTTTGATAAATTGTTGCAACAAAATTACTAACTTGGCAATCATTTCTTTGTTCTTAAATGTAAAGTTCAGTTGTCAATATTTAATAATTTATGGTCAAGTTTACCTTAGTCGGGTTAATTAATATTTGAATTTTGATCTTTTGTGTTCTATTTTAAAATTTTAACGTAACAGAATCATTTCGCTTTGTTTATTGTAATAATTTGTTTTTCTTATAGTTTGTTTCTGTTTTTATTGTTTTATCGACTCTGTTCTCCAAACAGAAATTAATTTATGCCTCTTATTGATATTCTTTTGTAGTGTTATTTTGTTATTGTTTTTGTATTTTTGTTTGTGTGTGTTTGACTCATTTTTTTTTATTATCAGTTTTGTTTTAATAAATGTAAGTAAGGTCGACTTTTTGTATTTTTGTTTTTGTAAGTGAATCTCTGGTCCATGCGAAGTAGCTTAATTTCATTATTTTGTTCTTTTGGTTATCAAAAAGCACGTAGTGTATATTCCAAATTTCAATTATAGACTAGATATCTTTGCTCAAGAGAGAAGTAAATATTGAATTGGCATTTCTCTCTTGTATCGTTTTAAGAGAAGGAAGTCTTCAGAGGACTACCTTAGCAAAATTAAGTAAGACAAATCAAGTGCTTATACAGTGTTTATTTTGTGTATTGAGTCTCATTGGTAAAACGTCAGAGCGAGTTTTAATAGAGCTTCCACGAGGTAAGTTACACACAGGGTGAGGTTTCGTAAGAGGCCTATATACAGGGTGTCGGATTCACGAGTAGTCGCGTGACCGACCATCAGAACCCTTCGATCTACGACTGCTGGCGCCCTCTTTTACGACCATCTATTAGTTTAATAAGAGTTTTGGAAAACGGTGAGCTTCTCTTTGTGAGAGATTAGCCAAGTTTGTTTGAGAATCCACCTCATCTGCGGCATGAGCTACGGGATTTAACATCTACCATTGGTCTGGACGGGACTTGTGCATACTTTCCCGTTACAAATGATTGACATAAATCAATTAACATGCAAATGTTCTATTTTGAATAATAATTCAATAAAATGCGAATTAGTTACCTTAACCCTCATAAGACAACATACAGTTTAATATACAATTACCAAAACATGGCTCACATATGACCCCATATTAAAAAATAGTGCTAAGCAAAAGAAAACGTTATTTTAATTGCAAAAATACAAAAAAGATATTATGCTAGATTAACAGAAATAATTATACTTAACAAATAAACATTAATTGCAAAATTGGCAAATATTTAATGAATGCAAAGTGATCGATCACATTTAATACATTTGTGGCGACCTTTCCTGTCACAAACACTTGGACAAATTTCACAGCGCTAACTGAATGATCCACCAGAAGGCCTGGATGCATTGACCGTCGTCGGTTAAAGACCCAAAATTTCCAAGACTGATGCCCTCAATGTCTGTGGTAAATTTTTAATTTCAAGCCGCTTTCTTTGGTGTTCTTCAATAAGTTGTAAGTCCAATTTTTGCAAAAATTCTTTTCTTGATTCTGACTTTCCACAAGTATTTGCTTTATAAATAACGAAGGCGTTTATTGCTGCATCATCCAGCATTTCATTAACCACTCTCAGCGGACATCTTTGCCTTTTCTTCTGGCCACAGATTTACAATGACAAAGCTGATCAAAGGTGTCGACACCTCCTTTTGTTGAATTTTATACCAAATTTACTTCTGGTTTTTTTGTACTTTCGTCAATAGTTTTGTCGTTATGCATTGTTGGCAAAAATAAGATCAACTTGTTCTTTTTTGGAAAATACGATACAATAGTTTTTGTGTTGTCAAATGCAAACATTATTGATGGAAATTCAGACTTTTTTTCAAAAATTTAGATTTAGTGGTTCAATAGCCAAAAGAACTAAGGTAAAACAGTTTCCACTGTTACATTTTTGTTTGTACCATGCAGTGGTTCAGTGAGTTTTAGAACATACTGTGTCGGAATTGGTAAGGAGTTTTTTTTCTCTTCTTTGCCCACATGTCTTCGAATCACACAATATCACGATTTTGATGCCGTATTTGTCCGGTTTATTAGGTATATACATTTTATACCGGCACCTACCTCTAAAACTCAAAAGTTGTTCGTCCACTATGACATATTCGAAAGGTATATAACAACTTTTACAGTTTTCAATATACAGATACTTCTGACGGCAGCGAATTTGTCTTGCTTCTTTCGTTCTGGTCTTGTAGTTTTGTTGCCAAATCAAAGACATCTATAAAAAAATAAATCGATTTTTACACATCGTGGCCCATATTGTTTTGACCAGAGTTCGTCGAAGTTTGTATAATTTTGCTTCAAAGCACCGCTAATATATAGTAATCCAAACAACGCTGTCACTTTTGTTTTATCTGTGGTGTAAACATAGCGTTGGTTACTGTTGAAATTTGTTGAATTTTTCAAAATTTCTTTATTTGTATGGGTGACAATTGTATCTAAAATTGATTCATTGAAAAATAATTTTAATTTTTGAAGTTTTATGTGCATTTTGTTTGGGTCCAGGAAGATAAAGAACAATATTTCTTTTAAAAGTACGTGTATTTGCAGTACATAATGGCTCTAAATACCATTTGTGACCATTTTTACTATACAAAGCTTTTCTTTTCAAATGTTCTAGGGGTAGATCATCTTCAGTCTGATTCTGATTCAGGAACAATTTCATCTTCAATTATTTCTTCAGCTGACTCATGATCATCAGATTCACTTTTGTCCGACTGTAACTCAATGTTTTCACTATCTGTTTCTTCTGCTTCATATGCTCTAACGATCTCCTCGAGTGCTTTTTTCGATAAGTTACGACTACTCGAAGCCATCTGCAATAATTACATAAACAACAAGATGGGTCGTATTCGAATCCAAAGCCCTACTGTGTAAAAATGACTTACCTTGTGAACTTGACAGCTGAGCTGCAAACACTGACCACTAAATGCGAAAGGTGGCTAAACGCACGTTCACATGTTAGCGCCCTTTCAGAAATTAGAGCCAAATTTAAAACTGTTGGGGTCATATTAGACCCCATGTTGTCGTTTGAGGGTTAACTATAGTAACTATGAAACTTTCGAAATAAACCGCGACCTGAAAGCTCAGCCACACAACAACTACAACCCAAATTATAATCTTATTGCAGTTCTCTGGCATCTCCGTGGCAACTATCAAAGAGAAGCGAAAGAAAAGTAAAGCGTAATGCTAAAAGATGCACTTATTGATTTGGTAGACCAACCATAGAAACGTCCACAGTCTATATCTGACTATCTGATTATGCAACTCATATTTATAGTTTATTGAATGATATTTTTTCTCTGTTTCTTCAAGATTGGTATACTTATATATTTAACTTAAAACTTATTTTTTAGAACAATATTTTTCTAGAAAACATTCTCACGGTAGTAAAACTCAAAAGTCTCAAGTTATAAAAAGCGCGTATAGTATAAAAAGGTAGTAAAAACGAAAACACAGTTTATAGTTGTGTTTAAGAGACTTACAAGATTACAAACAATTTAGTTTTTAAAACTACTGAAGTTTCTGTTCCTACTAAAATAGTTGCTGAAAATCCCTCAGATTTTACAAACTATTACTTGGAATAGTTGTAGCAATTGTTGAAACATAAACGTAATCTTGCAGGAGTCATTTTGTATATTATACTAGTTGCGAGATGGTTTTCCGTAAACTGCTGAGATGTTTAGCAGTTTCAAGTACAAGAATCCAAAGGAAACATTTAACTTGCTAATAAACTGTTTGATGTGAAACTCCATATAACTATTTGTATACAAAGACTACAAATTCAAATTTTATCGGGTTAAAATATTTAGGGCAATTAAAACATCCCTTACTTTCGGTTATTTATGTAAAAGGGATGGTTCTTTTAATGGCTATTCACTAAAACACGACATTGATGGTAGAATAAATAAACACCGAGGTACCCAGATCCGACAGTCACGTTAAAATTTATATCTCAGAGTGCAACCTACTGAACTCCCTCTGTACCTCTTCACCCTTTTTATACCTTTCCGGCCAGGTTTTGCGGTATCCGGAGGGAATAGAGAATCTAAGATGAAAGCAAGAACATGAGGAGTTTCCAAAATGAGATGCCGGAACTAAAAGCTTCCACATTAACGTATCGATAAATTAAACAGAAGACATAATTCAATTATAAATCTGGTAGATTCATTTAAATCTAGGTAGATCAATTCTCCGAGAGGCTAGAAAAGTCTTAAACTTTGTAGCATTTAAAATGCTTTTCGATTCCTTATAAGCTCACTGAACTGGAAAATTTGCACATAATAATGAAGTACTTACGTACGATTTCTTGAATTTCCCTTCAAATATTATTAAGAATTCTAAGTTCGTCTTCAAAGAGCTATAAAGATGGTAGAGAGTTTAATATTTTCTAAAATGAAAATTCAAGTTAACGTCGAAGGAAAAGCTAAAAGCTCATAAGATGCTGCGTATGTGTATATTAATACTACCAAATACGTTGCAGCGGCTGTTGAAAAACCCAAAATGTAAAATAATTCCTTTCATATATCATAACCATAAAAAGACTGTAAAAAATTGGTTAATTTGAATTGTTTGTTGATTTACTACGTTACTACTTAGTAAATTACAGAAACTACACAATTAAAGATATGTAGGAAACCAAAAATCAATAACACCACCAATCTGATGGCAACACTGAATGATATAAGAGAATCTAATTAATTTGAGTGTTTGGGTTTTTGAGAAATAAAAAAATTTTTGAAAAGCTACGAGTTTAAAGTATCTAATTCTCCGAGCTCATATGAAACGATTCTGAATTGCATGCACAAACTCCACTGGACATTTACAATTTAAGACACGAAATATGTGACCTCTAATAAAGTTTCAGTGTTCAACAATTGCGGTTGTCAATTTTTATTACTTAAAATGTCAGGGAGATTCTTAAAACAATGTCATTATGGTGGTAAACAATGTTTAGTTTTAAGTAAAAATGTAGGTTGTATAAAGAACCAGCGCGTTTGCCTTTTTCATGGACAGGCTGCTGCAGAACTGCATTGATGCGTATTCCCGTTCGTTCATCCACAGGTATCTGCACTCCAGCCTGTAAAAATGATAAATTAGAAGACTGCATTAGTATCGCGTGCTGACATCAAGACACAGTAGCGCTGCTGTTAGCAGGATGAAACACGATTTGAATGTCAAGCACCTCATGTGATCGAAATGTAGTATCTCTGACTATGTCAGAATTGACTTGGAAAACACCTCAGTGCTGAGAAAACGCTGTACATCGACCTTGTTCTCAGTCATTGTAAGAAAATTCGACCAGCTCTGGGACAAAAAAACATTTTTACTCTCAATAACGTCGAACATTTCTAGAGACTCGGCTCTTGCATGCTCTGGCATTCCTGTACTGACCAAAAACATCAACCCATTGAAAATCTGATTTTGCTTACTACGTAACACATAAGAAGAATATGTCAGGCTAATCCCCAAACACTCCAGCTTTTACTACTGATTTATCCATGGCATTGACAAATGCCTGCCTATCGAGAATGAAGTGTGAGTGTGCGAATAGGGCTAAGGAGAGTAGCCTTAGGCTAGACTTCATGCTAACATTATTTCTTTTTTCTTTAATTGTAATATAAAAGGATTAATAAAGACCTACTATTATTATTAACATTCGCATTTGATCGACAAGCTTAATTGACAATCTGTCAGATAAAATGGCATCGAACATTTGTGGCCGTATTCCCAGTTCCAAGCCTGACTTCTCATTTTTTTAGTGCGATAAATTACTTTTGACAGTGATGGGAAAGTTAGTGTGTATTATAGTATTCAACTGCATGTTTACGATTTTCCTGAACAGTAACAAAAGACATGACTCCTTTAAATCTATAGATTCTTGTACACAGAAGTGACTATTGAGTCGGATCCGCGACCAAGTCTTTTGTTCGTCAGAGTTGTCTTTTTTTACTAAATGACTGTGCAGTAACAGATCAGGCGATGAAGAATTGGACTCAGCGCTGCAATGCAGATCGCTGCTGCATGATTCCGAACAAACCTCTTACATTTTACAGACTCTCACTTCTGCGTGCCCACTCTTGGACATGGCCTGCTTCAACTTGCGAGAATTTTCATCGCATTCTTGCATAACAATTCTTTTTGCTTAGAAAACGGCTTCAATTACCTCGGGTTGCTGATAAACCTCTGCAATGAATACAATGAATTTAAATAGTGATACCTTGTCATATACGGCACCATTTGTTGGCTATGTACGACAACATATATTGACTATCGAGCAAAGCTCTGGTCAGCTAAAGAAGAATCGAGATTACCAATAGGCAGTACTGACATTATCAGACGATTAACTTTCTGTTGGTGCTCGAATGAAACGTAGCTTATTGTCAACATTCTGAAAACATTTATCAGAACTTTTGATTCCTTCTGTAACGATGTCTATATGATGATTAAAAATTCCAAGGACAGTTTTGGTACCTAAATTGTTGAAACTGGGACACGTGTCACTTTGGTGTGAACAATATTTATTCCAATGTAGTACGCTAAAAATCCCTTATTTCGTGCAGATCTTATGATTGTAGCTGTAAAAGTTTTCTTTAAAACTGAGAAATGCTCTTTCGACACCATACTCAATTCCGGGTTTCTGGTTGATTTTACACTATAGGAACTGTATGGATGTGTCGTTGTCGCTACATTATCCGGACCGATGCTGTAACCCCTAGAACTTATTTCTGGGCGTTTTCTTGATTCTGAGCTTGGTCTTATAAAAGAGCCAAAACATCTTCAGCTCAATGATAGATTTTGCGTAAATGGAATAATCATTATACAGTGATGGGCAAAAATATGAATCCATGTAAATACTTTTGTCATTATTGGGACTCTTGGGGTAGTAATTGTATTTGGACTAATAGTCCAGTCAATAAGCTTGGAAAAAAAGCCGAATAAAAAAAGACACTCAGCTCGAATTTGAAAATACTTTTTTGCAATGAGTTCTATATAACCCCAGAATTATTCATAACTATTGAGATCTTCCCCCCGCCCCCCTTCTGCCCCAAATCGCAAAATCAACCCTTTTACCCACTCCCTTTCTGGAGATGTTTTTTTATTTGTGAGAATTCGTAAATTTTAGCTGAAAAATAGCTTCTAGGAGGTTTTTTGGGTCGCTGATTACGAATCCGGCTTTAGTTTTCCGAAAAAATAGACCTGGCCGTGGAAAAACAGAAAATTTGGCCTAATTTCTGAAAACATTTTTCTTGCTCGTGGAAATTTTGAATTTTAAATCGAAAATGGTTTCTAGGAGATATTATTTTTCCGGCAAAACCATCCTGACCGTGGAAAATCGAACAATTTTGCCCAATTTTGGAGAAAATTCTGGAGTTTGAGCCCGAAAAAGTGGGTTCTAGATAATTGTTTGGGTCGCTAATTACCAATCCGATATTAGTTTTCCGGAAAAACCAATCCGGCCGTGAAAAAATGGCAAACTTGGAACTAGTTTTCACTGTTGCAGTAAAAATTGCGAAAAACCCGTGGAAAATAATTGGAAATCTGTAATGTCATTTTGAAGTTTCGCATAATCATCCGGATTCTGTCGCAAATTTCGTTTTTAATGTATTGATTTACTGCGAATTTATCGTTTATAAAATTTATTCAGTCATATTTATATGGTTATCAAACATTTTGCTTAAGGTTTCTTTGAAGTTCTTTGTTAAAAGTAAAACGCATTTAACAATCTGTTTTATGTTTCTTCATTGCAAGAATAGTTTATATTTGGGTTTCATTTATAAATTGGATATTATAGTTTCTTTGTCCAAATTATCACAATACGTGATTTTTAGTAAATTTAAGCAGACTAAACACTTCGTATGGCTCTGCTCTTCTTAGAAATCGTTATTTGTGTTATAGGGTTTTATGGTCTATCTCGTCAGCAATCCGCGGTCGTATACAAGGCCGTTTTAAATTAAAGAAATTAGGCGTGGAAAATTTTGATTTCTTATGGGCTATTTGTGGTTGATTTGACTTAGCATTGTGTAACTGGCTTGGATATTTTGTTGCAACTGTTGGCTTGATCAAAACAGTTTGTAGTAAAGGCAAGAGAGTTCCATTTTTGGTTTCGGGCTGGACGCTTGCGTCTTGGGCGCGGTGCGACCACCGAGGGCTCGGTCGCTAACAACAATTTGTCTGTCGTGAATTCGCCCTATTTAGTTTTTGGTGTAGTTGCTAGATATTTTCTATCAGGAGGTACAATTATGGCAACGACAATTTTGCCGGATCTGGCCTTAGGATTCACGGACGACGGGAGCTTACCCTGAATATTTGTGTGGAGATGTACCTCAAATAAGTGACAATAGACACAGTGTTGGCCGCATCGGCGTTAAAACAAACCACTTTGTGGGAATAATCAGTTGCGACGAGCTATTAGAAATTTTTGCTGTTTGGGAAAACTATTGTCTTTTGGAATAAGATTTACCATCATGTCATCGTGTGGGAAATTCTTCGTCAAGAAAAAGAACTCCATTTCCAATTTTAGTGGAACTATTTTGGTTCCGGATATCTTGTGTGATGTGTAAAGTACACTCTCTTTTGTGGTTTTAAATTAAAGTCAGTGTTTTGTAAAAATAGTGATTTTAAAATTTTTGTGGATTTAGTTTTGTTAATAACAAGCACCGATCTCTCAACAATGTTATCTTTTTGCCTTTATTGAATTACTGGAACTTGACGGATGAACTGCACATGGTTTATGAGTAAAAACTATGTTTTAGTATGTTTTTTTGTATTGTCCTCACTAATCTATTATTTTTGGTTAATGTACATTTTGAGGATTTCTTGTTGTTTAAGTATTGCAAATTTATTTGCAGATTATACTTTAGCGTTTATCATTTAATGGTTACTTTTAGGCTTTTCAGCCAAGAGCTAAGTTTTAGGTCCAGGTAAGATCATCAAAGCCTGGATTATTTACTATTTTGGAACCTACTCCCGTCTTCGACATGAGCTATGGGCTTGAACATCTACCGACATCTGGCTTATGCGGGACTTGTGCATACTTTTGGGCACTTTCCCGTTACAAATCTTAAAAAAAAAACGTGTTTCATATCGATTTCGGGGTAATCGCAAGCTGCCATTTCGAAAATAACGAAAACCTCTAGAAAAGAACTTTTTTTTTAAATTTTTTAATCTTCCACAACCAGGTTGGTTTTTTCGGAAAACTAATATCGGATTCGGGCTGTAATTCCAAAATTTTCTCCGAAATTGGGCAAAGTTTTTCGATTTTCCACGGTCAGGGTGGTTGTTCCGGAAAACTAATATCGGATTCGTGATCATCGACCCAAAAAACCTCCTAGAAGCCATTTTTGAGCTAAAATTCACACATTTTCATAAATGAAAAAAAATCTTCAGAAAAGGGTTGATTTGGCGATTTGTAGCAGAAAGGGGAGCGGAGGGAAGGTCTCAATAGTTATGAATGACCTTGGGGTCATATAGAAAAAAGGGTTTTCAGATTCGTGCTGAGTGTTTTTTTTATTTTCCCAGCTCATTGACTCGCACAAGGCACAAGGACACAAATATTTCTATTATTGTTTGCCCAGAAATGTTTAAAATTTTAAATCTGACACTATGTATGTTCCTCCTTTTTTTAATTTAGAGTTCAGCAATATCGGGTTTAATTTTTTCTTTTTGATTTTCATATTTCCATTTTAATGTACAAGTAAACAAAGGATTAAAGGATTATTTAAAATAATAATAATAATAAAGACTTCAAATGTAGGAGTCAGAAAAGTTAGAAAAATTGCATTTCTTTATCTAATTATTCCTCTGTATTTTGTCCTTATTTAAATTTATCTCTGTAGAAATTACAAATTTCAAAGAAAGCACAAAAATAAATAAGTAAGTAAATTCTACCTGTCAGTTTTGATCTTTTAATCACAAGGAAGTTTTTGATCTAGATACAACAGATTTAAATATTTAAGAGCTAATAAAATATTGACGAAGTTAGGAATTACAAAGAAAAAATGTATTTAAAAAGGTATTATAAAATTTACTTCTTGCAAGACTTTCAAATTTCCGAGTTTTCATTTCCTCTTTTTCCGCTCGTTCTGCTAGCGGTAAGGGCAATTTAAAAGATATTAGGGGTAAATTGCATTCATGTCAACGTAGTTCAAGGTTTAGTTTACAACAAGGGTATCTCTTTAAAAGCAACTAGAGATCACAAACCTCTCAACAGCCGTGCTTCATATATTGCCTACATCATTACAAGGTCTTCTGCGTGTTTCATAAAAATATAATCCTGGTAACATCAAATATTGATTTTAAATTTGCTCTGTTCTAAGTTGTAAACGGATTTGTAATGAGTTCTTATCTTTATTACCCACGCAACGATTTATATTTCTGCTACATTAGTTTTAAATGAAATAGCAAAAAAGTTTTGTATTTGCAGCCACACTTCCACTTAATTTTTTCATTAAAGTGTATGAGAAAAACCAAATTTAAACTTAGTTTAGGTAAAATCGCAATTTTAATAAGACGGTCTTTCTGGCTTATGAAATTTTTACATAGTGGATGTACCTACTAAAGAAATTGAGATTATTTCGCATGAACTAGAATGTAAACGAGTAGGTATAACATATTTTTTTCATTAGTCTCTTTTCCATTTTTAGGCAAAAGGCATTTTTTTTAGTAGGTTCTGATATAACAAAGTATGCAAATTTAAGTATCATTTACATAATAAAAGATCCCAAATGTTTATTCATATCTGCTAGCATTAATATTTAAAATTTGTAGTAGGCCATGTATGACAAAAACAAACTAGGAGACCCAAATTTAATTCTCTTTAGGCAAATATAAACAGTAATTAGATCTAGATATTTGTGTTCCCAATTAAAAAAAATACAGACTACGCAGTAAGCACAGTATTATACAGTCTTTACTGGAAAATATGTATCGTGTTTATAATGAAGTGGAATTATTTTATTTTCGTAATTACTTTTCTTTATTTCTCTAGAAAATGGTTTCTTTTCACATAAATAACACAAATCATTCCAACATTTTATTTATCTCTTTTGTGCTATACGAACAGTAAAGAACATATAGAAAATCTCTTACGGCATTCTGCACGTAATTGATTTACTATTTGACAGCAGATTTTGTAAAGTAGGTAACATGTTTAAAAAGAGAACGTGCAAAAACGGTGAATTTAAATATAAAATTGATAACAATAACCCGATTTTGCACTGCTGCAAAAATCACTATTATGACAACATAGTTAGGTTTTAGATTGCGAAAATACTAAGCACGATTAAAAAAGAGAGTTTTGATCCAAATAAGCAAGATTTGGATAAATGTGATTTAAAATTAATATTAGACCGTAATACCAACTACCTATTACTAAAATAACAAGCAAGTTTTAGCACACATTCATGTAACCGAGTTGTATTCAACAATGCAGTTTTTTAAGTTCATTATTTTGAGATTCACGTTGAATATTAATATAAAGATGAGATTTTAAAAGGTATTTTGTCCTTAAAGTCTAATAAAACGTGAAAACACGTAAAATATTACCGGGATTTCAACAGGAATGTTTAATAAGTAATTTAAAACAGAGCAATCTTTTCAGCAGAATTGCTTGAATTTTTCGCACTCTTATAATATAGGAAAATCTAATAAGGTGCTTTATTAAACTTTTGTAGCATGACTAACAATGAAACCACCTAACATAGTTCATATCAAGCTAATCATTTTTTATCTTAATGTTTAAATTTGAAATACTAAATGAGATTAAGCGGTAAATAAAATGCTGGGGTACTATGGGTCTGCCCATATGAAAGCTTTGCTGGGATCTTTTTGCTATCACCAGATTGAAGAACGAATTTAAAATAAAACGGCAGGTAGGATTTTTTCCAATTATTATTGTAATAACACTTTAGTGTTGCTTTCTTGGTACGGTGAAAACGTTCAAGTTTCCCCTTGCTTTGCAGTTAATACAATTTAATATGTGGAATTTCTAGAAGTATAGCCAGCGATATAAAAAGTTTGCGTTCGAAGTGATCTTAATCAGAAGTAATCTTGCGTTGAATACCATATCTAGATATCCAATTGTTATATAAAGCTTTTGCGTCATATCTTTATATAGAATTGCTTCTACCTAGTAGAAAACCTGATCTACGCATATTATTATATGTATATTATAATGCCAGTATTATTATTTTGTTTGAATCGTTCAAGAGCTTCTTCATATCGGCTTATGCCACTCTTTTGCATTCATATTTTTGATTTTTGGCAAGCTAAGCAAGCTTTAAACCCAATCTTTAAAATCAGTTATAATTGAAGGCTTTGTGTACTTCTTTAACAATGGACGAAGTGATGAGCAAGACTGAAGACTTATTGTTCATACTTCTAGGGCTGTACAGTTGGGTTCTATTGGTAGATAAGCTTCAACAATTTCAAAGAACTGAAGGTTGTTTCTTTAAATAATATGTTTAGTTCTTGCTCTTCAGCGTGTCCTTGACAAACCTTGATGAACAATGCTGTATTTGAAATAACACATTAGAAATAATATCTTTTTTCCTCTTGTACGCGTTAGATATTAGTTTGAAATTGCAAAAAAAATTACTTGGGGTAACTATCCCAGTGAAGCTATAATTATGTGGTTGGAAATGACGCAGCATTAAATAATATCGGTATACCTTATGAAACGACTTGCTCGGTTTTATCGGAGATTGGGTCGGGGTCATAGAGAGCTATATAAATGACCAGCTGATCCTAAGACTGATCAACTGCTCTGGTTTACGGAATCGGAAGAAGGGTCCTCCTGCGACAGCTGATCGATAACACAATACTTACTGAATGACTTTTGTTGGTCTTCAGTGTGCAGGCGAAGTCCCACGGCAATCTTTCGAAAGCCTTATGTTTCCTGTAACAGACCCTATCACGTGTGTTGACACAAACAACAATTAGAGTTATAACAAAGCATATATTAACAACGTAATATTCATGAACATATATACACAGCTTTGCAATACCGAAACAAAAGTGAAAACGAAACAAGCAGGAAACAATAAGTTTTAGGTACAAACGTAAATACAAATAAATAAATAAAAATAAACAAGAAAAACGATAAATGATTATTATACATATAATGTGCGTTTCAGACCTGAAGGGTCAATGACTCACTGACCTATATTTTAAATACTTCAAGAATAAGATACGTGAGCTCCTTACTTTAGTTAGATTCCAATAACAAATACTAAATATTAATCGGTACAATATTTTTAAACAATAATATGATGCGATACAAAGATATTACAATGATGACGAATGCAATACAAGCATTCGTTTTCTGTTTGACATTAATAAAAGATAAACCGTTAAACGTAAACAAGACGATAAACAAACAGCTGGTTCGTAGCTAAATATCGTTTAACGAACTTAGTAATTTCATTAAACTATAGAATCTAATCACTAGGTTCTTATAATTTAAGCGACTGCAAAATATCTTCTTATATTTTAAGTTAAATAAATAACAATAAATACTTGCGAGGTTTATAATAGCATTGCAGCTCACTTTGTATTGCGAAACGTACAGATTGTTCATATCAATAACGTTGATAAATGTTTGATATCTTAGAAAATAGAATTATAAGGTAAAATAAACTTACAGCTAATAGTGAACCCCAATACGGAATAATTAATCCACATACGCTTGACGATAATTGCATAAGCACTAAATGGTTGCAAACACTTGCACAAAACATTACATTGGCTTTAAATTCACTACACTAAAGATACAGCTGCTGTAGTAACTCCGTCGCGCACTAGACACGACGCACACCAAAACTGGGTCGAACAGCTGCCAGCGGGGGATTCCCAAAGCTATGTACAGATATATACAGATATTAATGTTTGACGGAACGATACGGAAAGTTCGTTTACAAGAATAATAATAACGACAACACCTTCTGAAGATTGTATAATCCAGTAACGAGGATGAAATATGCGATAGGTAACGAGACACTGACGATATCCTCTTGAAATACAGGGTAAATCTTTGTATTCCATGCACTGAAGACGCGACACGCTTACAATCCGAAATACTATGTTCGGTTCAGGTTAAATTGCATAACCTCGATAGCTTTATCCAAGCTATTAGATCTCGCGACTTCAAAATTTCCCAAGGGGAAGATCTCCAGGTATTAGAGAACGGAAGAAACGCAACGCGTTCTTGACGAGAGCTCAAGCAAGACTCCTGAAAATTCTCAAGCGAGAAGAGGCGTTAAACGGAAGCCTTAATGACGGCAGTATTGCATTTATTGGTAAACGCAAGGGGTGGAGAAAGTTACTCACTCCTACGAGTTTGAAGTGTAGTAGCCGTGTAAAGCTAACTTGCATTTAGTGTGAAGAAGCTCGATTTATGTGTCTAGTGCCTTGATTTTACCCACAAAATTCTCGGAATAAGGAAAAACAAAATAGTAAAATAGAAATACATTTAATTTTTTAAAGATTCGCACTTTGTTTAATCGTAGAAGAGGAAGCGAGAAAGGGACAAATATTCTATTTCTTAACTTTACTAGGGGCGAATAACATTAATCGAAGAGGGGAAAATTAAATATTTACAAAGATATGTATGAAATGCGAAATACAATTTGCATCTTATAATTTCGAAACGGAATAACTTTATATACATTATTATAATAAATGTTGAATGAAATTTAGCATAATGCTAACCGGAACGATAATTATTAAATGGTCTTAGCAGAATGTATGAGGCTTCTTTTATCGAAATGACTTTGACATACCTTTTTCAAGTTTAAAGGTTACGTTTTCTTTCTTTCTTTTATTGCTAAGTGTGTTACCAGATACTTTTCAATTTTGCAAAAGTCAAGTAGTTTTGGATTTGACTAGAACTACATATTATCTCAGAATTTTAGATATTAACAATAAGGCTACCAAAAAAAACTACGTTAACTAAAGGACTTATGACTATATACAGTATGTTCACAATATAATGTATATATAACTGCATTGATGATGTCGCTTTTGCAGGTTTTAAATGCCAGTAGCATTTCTGTTGTCTACACAATAACTTTAGTTTTGTTTTTCTTTTACCTTTGGAACCTTTCCATAGGTTCTTGATAAAAGTTTATTTTTCCAAGAAACCTTCGAAGGACTCTATTTTAGGAAACTATAGTTCTTTAGTAAGATGTCTTGTGACGAAATATCCAAGAAAATTTATTCAAACACATCAAAGACTAATTTTGGAACATTAAGTTAAATACAAAACTGATTTACATAACTTTTGTAGAACTTCTTCAATATGTGTGAAATGATAGTCTAGTGTCTCCGAAGCGATAAAAACACCAACTAAATAGATAAAGCAAATTAGTTAATCACCAATTATTATATGTACGACACATCGCGTCGGTCGTTGGAAATCTGTCGCCATTTGATGGTTCACGAGAATTTGAAGGCAACAGCGTACTATGTTAAGTTTAGAATTGTTTTATAGTTCCAAGCAAATGCGTAAAATCGTGCAAATGAGGGATTGAGCATTGCTGGTATTATGATGGTATTCAGACCTCTGTAGTCTTCAAATGATCGTTAGTTGTTTCTATTATTTGGAACTATATGAAGAGGACTTGCTAAACTGATTTTTAATGGTCGGGAGATGTCTTGGTTTAACATAATTTGAAACGGCTTTTTACAGGTGTAAACTTCCTAGTTTTGGTTTTGATGACATGTATTATATCATCATCTCTGTAAATTGAGAAAGTAATTTACGAAAGCTGTTTTTTTTATTTTGAGATATGTATACAAGGTTTTTATAAAAACATCTTAGTTTCTTGTAATTTTAACAACGTGCAATCTACATGAAATGAACATAATGAAGTTAGGTTTACTTGCAGTATCACTCAACCTTTATTTTATAAATCAAGCAGAAGATTAAAATGATTCAAAAAGTTAGTTTTGTACATCATCTATAAAAAAAGGTCGATAAAAAAACATAAACCCAAGTTAATGATAATAAAATTCATTCACCGTATGTAATGGATAGGTGTACCAGTGGCAGTATTAAGTTTATATTTGGTTTGGTTAGTTTCATTAAATCTATTGGCAAATCGGCACCAGTGTCAATTAAAAACTAGGAACTTTTTGTTTTATCAGCGATAAAGAAGCAATATGGAAATTTACATTCAATACTGGTCGTCTTGCAACAACTCATGCTCAACCATTTCCCGAATTGAATTGACATGACTGTTGGTATTTTTTCAAATTTCCCCAAAATAAGAAATGCAATCATCAGTAGCTTTATATTACGTTTAGATTTTGAAATAGACCTGAAATGATTACTTTTGCGCTGTTTGGCTGACGAATGATGTTTGTAAAGCATGAATCGCGTTTGATATTGAAGCTCTTCGAGTTTATTATTTTCGATAGTTAACACGTCGTAGACATTAGTTTCCGACTACTACTATTTTATCGATCATCACAGCTAAATTATCTAAAATAATAGTCATTTAGAAATACTTGCGCTTAAGATGGTAAACCGTTCATCCATTCACTTTTTACATCGGCTAGTTTTTTATCAGTAAAAACAATTCTTGTTAGCAGCATTTTAATTTTCTGAGTTCCGATATCAGTAGATCGCTTAATTAAACGTTTTATCAAGGTAGTTTATTTATTATCATTGGGAGATTTTTTATAACATTGCTTACTTGTTACGAAACGTTGCTTTCAATCTTGAATACAACTGATAGAATCTTGATAACAAGATCTGCAACTTTTATAAATTTTCCAAATTCCAATTTCATTTAAGTTTTTACAGACACTTTAAGTAATTTTAATCTATAGTCAGTAGCTTGTACAAATCGGATTGCAGGTGAAACTACATAATGTAAGAAGATATGTGGGAAGCAATTCTGACCAGCAATAACTTTCAATAATTGTTCCAATCATATGGCTTACAGAGATCATTGCAAAGTTTCCTTACACCATTCACATAAAAATTCTACCCTACTAAAAGTGTGTTGCAAATATGGGTAAGGACATTTAATGTGCCAAATATATTGGCACGGGGTCTAGATCAAGAAGATATATTTTTGGATACTTTTTGCTTTGGAAGGTTATCCCCTTTAAATAGGATTGAATCTGGGTCCGTCGGATTTAAAGGTAGATATGTAAAGCTTTGTGCTGCATTGTGCTGCTCAGAGCGATTATTATTGAAGTAGTGAGATGTATATTTAGTCTGTTACATTGAAATACAATATGAGCTAAAGATTTTTCAATAAATCGGAATAAATTATTACTTCTGATACTGTTTTACGGTGATATGCTTGTAATGGAATATGATGACAAAAGGACTAAAACTTGAATTTATTTTACTCTTTGTGTTTGCAATTAGTAGAACAATTAATAAATATTTTATGGAATATTCCACAAACGAAGACAGTTGCGTTATTATTTATGTTCTACCAATAGGGCGGCTATATGGATGATTAGAGTGTAAAATACTAAGTAAACAATATCAGAAAAAATAAAAATTTACGATGTTCACGTAACTTAATTTTTGGTCACATTATTTTACAACATACACTTAATAAAACAGAACTTAATTTGACTAGAGAATTCAGAATTTTATTGATATTTCCGGTTGGAAGAAACTTTTATAATGTAACTACGAAGAGAATACCTTAGTTCATTGTCATATTACATCCAGTGCGAGTAAATCCCCTAAAGATAAATGATTGCTACATAAAATTGTGGTTTAAAAGACCAAAGAAATGAGAATTATTCACACTTCACTGAATTTAATTTTCTTAAGCCTACTTTTCTTGCAAAGATTTATTTGTAACTTATGAACTGGAAACGTAGTGTATGAAAATAATAATTAGATTACAAGAAAAATTATTGTTTATTTGTATTTATTAATCATCATTTTCCAGTAACAAAGCAAAAGAATTTCAAATTCCTTATTTAAAATCAATCTACAATGTGGTTTTGGTTCAACGAACTGTAATTGTCATTCTCAGTGCATCATTGCATTCAATGCATTTACACATTCTTGATACAATCTGGAGTTGTCCGTTATTAGATTACTATTGGCGCTGGTACTGCCATCCATTATAATTGCAGAAAACTGGGTGCTGTAAATCAGTCTATTGTCTGATCATATTTAAATACAATTATGGTAAGATTACTGTTACGGTCAATTTAACAATTCATGTAGGTATTTAATCTGTACGTGATATAAAATGCGTTTTTATGGGTTGCAACAATAATTTGATAAATATAAAAAGTTCTGTCGTATTAAATGCAGACATTGTGATCTATTTTAAAAAAGTGTACGAGCTAAATGCATGGAATATCTTTTTTCGTTTTCTTGTTATATTATGGTTTTTTATTGTTATAGTTATAATATGAGAACTAGGTATGAAAAACGACCGTAAAAAAATGTTTAACGCTTGTAACCTATAGTTTATTAATATTTCTAAGAGGAAGCTACATACGAGGGTCGTTTGAAAAGTCCGTGCAAAAATAAAAACTACTTAATTGTTTGGGATAAACCTTTTTTATTTTTCAACATAGTCTCCTTTTAGGCTTATACACTTCGTCCAACGCTGCTCTAGTTTGTTGATCCCTTTTGAATAATAGGATTTGTCCAAGTCTGAAAAATAGCCATTCGTTTCTGCAATCACCTCCTGGTTTGAATAAAATCTTTTTCCCGCCAGATATTTCTTCAAATTGGGGAACAAATAGTAGTCCGAGGGAGCCAAGTCTGGAGAATAGGGGGGATGTGAAACGAGTTGGAACCCTATTTCCATTAATTTTGCGACCACAACTGCTGAGGCGTGAGCTGGTGCGTTGTCGTGATGGAAAAGGACTTTTTTGTGGGCCAATCGTGGGCGTTTTTCTTGCAGCTCTGTTTTTAAGCGGTCCAATAACGATGAATAATATGCACCTGTAATAGTTTTACCCTTTTCCAGATAGTCGATGAGGATTATTCCTTGCGAATCCCAAAAGACAGTCGCCATAATCTTTCCGGCCGAAGGAACGGTCTTCGCCTTTTTTGGCGCAGATTCCCCCTTGGTAACCCATTGTTTAGATTGTTCTTTGGTCTCAGGAGTGTAGTGATGTATCCATGTTTCATCCACAGTGACAAAAGACGTTTAAAGTCCGGCCGATTCTTCTGGAACAGCTGCAAACCGTCCTTGCAACACTTCACACGATTTCGTTTTTGGTCAAGCGTTGAGCAATCGCGGCTCCCATCTTGCGGATAGCTTTGTCATGTCCAAATGTTGATGCAAAATATTATGTACCCGTTCATTCGAGATGCCTACAGCACTAGCAATCTCACACACCTTCACTCTTCTGTCATCCATCACCATATCATGGATTTTATCAATGATTTCTGGAGTAGTAACCTCAACAGGGCGTCCAGAACGTTCAGCGTCACTTATGTCCATATGACCACTCCGAAAATTTTGAAACCACTTATAAACTGTTCTAATCGAAGGTGCAGAGTCACCATAATGTTTATCAAGCTTCTCTTTAGTCTCCTGAGGCGTTTTGCCTTTCATAAAGTAATGTCTAATCAACACACGAAATTGTTTTTCGTCCATTCTTTGAAAATCACTCGACTTCCTCGATTCAAACGAATGCCAGACACAAAGAAATAGACCGATCTGGCTGAAACTTGGTGTGTGTTCTTCCAAGAGATGCTACTAACTAAACATAACCTCGATATGCGCAAGTAGTGCCATCTCTCTGACTTTGCACGGACTTTTCAAACGACCCTCGTACAGTAGGTTATCTAAATATGTTCAAGTTATATATTTTTCATAGTGTAAAAGTGATCGGCCACTTTGTTTTGCCCAGTCTGTTTATGATTTTCGGGTTTTCTTAATTCTAAATATGAATTAACTAATAAATACACCAACATACACAATCATTAAGTTGTAGAAAAACTTAAATATATAAAAATGTAAATTGGGAAATGTATCGCATTAAACTAAACTTTAATCAGACTATCTGTAAATATACGTCAAAAGTTTAATTTTCCTGTCAAAGATAATTCAACTATGTCGACAAAAAGTAAAGCAAAATCAGCAGGAGGAAAATCACCCGCTGTGAAACCTGTTGGACCTTTTGTACCGGAACCTCTACCACCAGTTACTCCCGTACCCACTGGAAGTACTCCTAGTGATTTGCCATTTCCCGAATGGTCTGATCAAGAAATTAATACTGAAAAATGGGATTTAGCCAAAGGAAAAGTAAGTACAATCTGCATTAATAGAAAATAAAAATTAAATTTGTAACAGAAGCAGTAAGTAATCAAAGCTACGCGCCTTTCTCGCCTCATTCAATAGCAATAGGGTTTTCAAATTGTGGTAAATTCTACTAACTACAATAATAACTCCATTCAATGAACATGAAGCGAAATTCAATTCTTATAATGTTTATTGCTTCTTTTTGGAAAAGTTTTGAGTAAACTCTTCTTCTTCTATATAGGTTATAAACCTGTTCATAACTAGTACTTCTTCGTAGGTTATCTTTGTAGACTATCTTTTCATCTTTTTGGTGGTCTACCTGCGCCAATTACACCTTGCGGTATCTTGTCTCTGACCATTTTCACTTATATACTATCTTGGTTCATTCTTTCTATATGTTCGTTCCATTCTTGTCTCCTTTTGCTTATCCATTCTTCTGCTAGTGTTATTTGGTATGTTCATCTTATTTCGTCGTTTGGAATGTGACACCTTAGTGTTTTGTTGGTTACTCGTCTGAGTATCATTTCAGTTGTTTCAATCCATCGTTTCGATCTTGCTGTACTACTTCTTGTTTCTGCCATATATGTCATTGTCGGTCTAATTACTCCTTTATAGATACGTGTCTTTGTTTTTTGTATTTAAGCAACCTGCTATTCTGGTGGCCTTTACTATCTGATCTTCGATTTCTTGTTGTTATTTTTACTTCTAAATAGTTGGTATGCAGTACTTGTTTTATGGTCTCATTTTCAATAGCCAGTTTACATCTAATTGGTTCTTTCGTAATCGTCATTGATTTAGTTTTATTCGTGGCTATCATCATGTTATATTTTGTAGCTGCCTTGTAGAATTGGAACAGGAGTCTCTAAAGATCGTCTTCTGTCTCTGCGAAAATTATGGCGTCATCCGCATAACATAGGATGTTTATATTTTTTTTAAACTTCTTAACATTGTCAATTATCTCATCTATTATTAAATTGAATAACAGGGGGTTCAACGAGCCTGCTTGCCTAATCCCTTTTTCGACAGCGATAGGATTGCTATATTCTTCTCGTATTTTCAGTTTCGTATAGTTATCTGTGTATATATCTTTGTTTACATTTATCAGGTTTATGGGTACCTGCCTTTTATGTAAAATTTGTTATGTCTTGTAGCCGAATCCTGTCGAATGCTTTATGTAGGTCTATGAAACATAAGTAAGCAGGCACATTATATTCGAGTGATTTTTCTGTTATTTGTTTCAATATAAAAACAGAGTCAGTACAAGATCTGCCTTGTATGAAACCTTGTTGTTCGTCTGATATGGAGATGATTGCGTTTAATTTGTTGGTAATTATTCTTGTTGTTAATTTCAGCGTTGTATTTAAGAGGTCGATGCCCCTATAGTTGCTAGGTTGTTTCGTATCACCTTTCTTGAATAATGAAATTAAAACTCTGGTTCTTCATGCATCTGGAATTTTCTCCTCTTCAAATATTTTTAAAATCAAAACTGTCAGTTGTTCAATTACTTTATCTCCGCCATATCTCAACAATTTATTTTGGATTTGATCCTCACCCGCTGATTTTCTATTGTTCAGTCTTTTCATTGCCTGTTCTACATCTTTTTTGTTACTGTTATCTTTGTGTTATTGATTTCATGTATTATCTAACATTCTTTGTCTTCTTTATACAGTTTTGTAAAATATCTTACACATTCTTCCTTTTTTATCTTTGTTGTTTCAATGAGTTCTCTTACTTCTGTTCTTTGATTTCTTATAAAGCGCCACACATGCTCCTAAAGACCATCAAAATCATACTTCATATTTTCAGTAAACTTTTCCCAATATTTATTTTTTCAGATACTCGCATTTGCTTTATTAATAATAATTTTGTATTCTTCGTATGCTTCAGGTGTTCTTAACGACATATACTTTTAATAACCTTTTCTTTTTGTATGGGCCTTTTCTTTTATTTTTTT
Organism: Ignelater luminosus; assembly: GCA_011009095.1. Taxonomy (NCBI): domain Eukaryota; kingdom Metazoa; phylum Arthropoda; class Insecta; order Coleoptera; family Elateridae; genus Ignelater; species Ignelater luminosus. Next base: position 40,944 of record VTPC01006847.1, on the reverse strand, counting down.
CACATAACCATAGTGTATTATTGTTCTTTCTGTATTTTTCTTTAGTTATAATTTTGTTGCCTAATGCCTCATTAACTATTTCTAATATGTTGTTCTTCAACTTGTTCCAGCTTGTATCTATATCGTCGTTTGTATCGATGGGGTCATTTTCAATTTTCTTGGCGAGTCTAGTTGTATATAATTGTTTTGTAGAGTCGTCACAGAGTAATTCAATTTTTATTTCGCGTACTTCTTTGCTTAGTTTGTTTTTTGTTGGCGTATTTATTTCTAGTCTTAAGTTTAGCTAAAACTAGGCTATGGTCGCTTCCTATATCCGATGAATTTAAACATCTTACGTCGAGTATTTGTTTGAGGTGGATATTTCTATTTGACAGTATGTAGTCAATTGTTAACTTTTGGCCTTGAGTATTACGCCAGGTGTATTTGATCTTTGTGGTTAAACTACGTATTGTTAATTCTTGACTCGTTTCTCGCGCAAAAATCTATCATCAATTCTCCGCTTTAATTTTTTGTATATTCATTGAGTTGTTGTTTTACTCTAGGTACAACATCATTCTCTACTCTGCCATTGAAATCGCTCATTATTACTACTAATTCTTTGTGTCGAATGTTGTCGATAGCTTCTTGTAGGTCTTCAGAAACTCTCCTTTTATCTGCTAGTGGCTTGTGATTTTCTGGTGCATATGATGTTAATGATTTGTTTCCTTACATTCAATTTTATGGCTAGAATACGTTCGAATATGTAATTGCATTCTGTGATGCCATCTCTGTATTTTCTATGCATTATTAATATACCTACGCCTTCTTTTGCTCTATGATTTGTTTTGACTCCGCTGTATATCAAATCATAGTTGTTGTAAGACATCGTTCCTTTTCCTTTCTTCTCTGCTTCGCTTATCGTACACACATCGA
>VTPC01006847.1:12880-39632 GCA_011009095.1 Ignelater luminosus | reverse complement strand
GAATAACATTGTAACAAACATTCGTTTATAGAATGAAATAATTTAAATATTAGGCGTCAGGGCGGATTTAGTGCGAATTTGAAAATAACATTACACATTTCGATAACTTGAAAACTTGATAGTTAATGCTTTAATAGTTCAGGTTTTTAAAAAGCAACAACGACTCAGAGCCTTGCTTAGGCTTTAGTTTATAGGTTTCCGCTTTGCTTGAGTAAGATGTCAATAGCAAAACCTGGTGGTATTTTTGACAAGATGCAAGACTGCATGTTATTCTTGCAAAATCCAAGACCAGATTTAAAGATTTTGTTTCCTGTGGGTCTCTTACATGACGGTGAATCTCAGCAATTTACGTAACAATGTTTTAAAAATTGGTAAAACTAAAAATCTCAACTATTTTGAAATCCTGAAAGCACATGATATTGGCTTAAGAAGCTCTCAAGGTTTTGAAGGTATTTGGTCCATGAGTAAACATAAATCTAAAACGTCATATGTACTTTTTATGACGTTTAGACTTTTGTTGTAGAAGACGATTTATCAAGAGAAATTTAAGCACAAACTTTTTGCTAAATCGTGCTGACTTTTTACATTTACTTGCCTAGAGAACCGTACAAACTTTTTTCTTGCCTTTTCCATAAAAGATTATTATTGTTTTATATTTACTACTAAATGGTTGAGTGGACTTCATGTCACTGATTTCATCTTGAAATGGCTCGAAGCCACCTACTCTTCAGCTTCATCCTTCATTTACAAGAGAAGTAAACAAATAAAAGAAAAACCAAAAAATCTGAAAGGCAGAACTGACAAAAGGTTACGGTAATTCAATGTGTGAACAACTCCAAGGGTAAAACTTCAAAAGAGTGAAGAGTTCATGCAAATTAAATTTCGTGATGCACGCAGAAACCCCTTGATAACCTGCGCGTAAATAAGTAATCGATATTGATAATAAATTAACAAAATTACTTCTGATTTTTGAATATCAAAACATGTGTGGAATTGAAGTTATCAAATCAAGTTATAGGTGCAGATATTTTTTTGTATTATAACATTTAAATACAATCTTGGCAGTATTTCTATTTCATTATATCTAAAAAACGTTTGTTAATTAATTTACTGCTTCAGAATTTAAAACTACAAGGAAAAGAAATCTTGTACGTTTGTTTTAAACATTTCGTATCATGAATATTCAAAAAATTTCTTTATTAATCCTACTACAACCCGATGACATTAAAACTGCAGTTTACACTTTTTATTGATCAACTTACAACATAAAAACTTGCTGGAGATGCACGTTCTTGTTATTGTGTTGTAGGAGACTTCTTTACTATGTTTAATGCAGTGTACGTGTGCAGCTTGTGAATTATCTATTTCACAAGTTTACAGACTTTAATGTATTCTACGAAATTATAGTTTTTGCTAAAACAAATTAACAGTGTACTGATAATCCTTTGCCAAAATGTTTTTATCTTTTAATCATTGTGCGACCATATAATCAGTCATCTTGCAATATATTTGTGAAACTTATTCGAGCATAGGTATATCCCGGTGTATTTATTGCAGATTAACATCGCTACCTGTTTTGTTTACTTTTATCAGTACGAAATTAAAAAAGGGTTATTTATTGCTCGTATGAGCATTTTTTTCATCAGATTAGTAAAGTAGGTTGGGTGAATTACAGCTGCGTTCTAAACAATAATTTCCAGTGGCGGATCTTGGAATTTATTCTGCGGTAAAACGGATTACACTCACTTTTTTGTAGAATACTCAAGAGGATAGTACAGTTTACTTCATTAAAATTAAACAAAAAGCAATTACACCTCGTTTTTAATACGCGCACCCTAATTAATTCTGTTTTATTTTATTATTTTATACTCTCATGTTTTTTAATAAATCCGTAGGACTGACGAGTTGCCACACAGCTTTACGCAGATTTTTGATAACGATTTTGATATCTATCAAGTCCTTATATAAACATGCTGTAGCACCTAATGAAAAATCTAATTAGTCAACGTGTAGTGATGAAGAGAAACATACAAACATACAACAAACGTCTCTGTTTACTTCCTGATTAACAAGTCCAACAGAAAAACGTTAAAATAACAAGATCGGGTAATCATAAGACCTATAGTTATTCTAAATTTTATTCTGTGGCATCCTTTTAAAGATTTCTTTTGCGTGAAAAATCACAGGGCCTCGGCGAGAATCGAACACACGATCTTCAGGTTCTTGACTATCAAAGCAACCGAGACTTCTAGATTTTTATGCTTTGTGATTTTAGATATTCTTGTATTGCTTTCCGCCATATCTACTGCCAGTCCAATTTACTGTATTAGTGCAATAAATGGAGGTAGAGTGGTAATAACGAACATGGGAGTGAGAGTTGCTAGGTACTTTATTGTGAGTCATTTGAGTAACAATGATGTTCAATTCTTATTTGAAACTTTGACCCGTGAGTGCACGCACAACACTCTTGTTAAAACCGTCCTTGAACGTTAACTATTTCTTTCTCAACTGGTCAATGCTACAAATAATGAACATATGGAATATAAATTATATAATAAGGATTATAAAACCTGCAAAGATATCTGAAGTTGCACCAAATGCGGTAGAAAGGAGTAAAGACAACAAACCTGAAAATGGATTCAACGAGAGATAGGAAAAGAAAAACAAAAATATAAAATCATTAAAAGAAAAATTAAAATTAAGAGGAAATTTATACGACAATTTGTTTGAAACTCAAAACAGAAAAGATAAAAATTCAAAGACGTAAATGCAGAGAAACGAAGGCAACTCTGAAATGAACGGTAAGTAAGGTAATTGGTACATTAAAAGATCAACTAAAATGATAAATAGAGCTTTTTAGTAAGACCATTCATAAAGAGATAAAGGAAGGAATTTTAGAAATGATAGTAAAGCAAGAGAAATTGGAGATTAATAGCTAAACTTCACGAAATAGGAAGTAAGCATAGCTATCTACCGATTTAAACTGGATAAAGCATCTAGATTGGACTGGTTAACGCAGTATAACTAAATTGTTCAGAACAGCTCTGGAAGCAAATCAATCAAACTATGTTGAACTACTTATAAATACTTATATAAGAGACACTGATAATCTTGCTAAATACTTACGCTTAAAAAATGCACAAATGTTTGAAGATTTTGCCTTGTGGTTCAATTTTGCTAGTGCTACTAAGGGTCCGGCTGTAAAATCTAACAAATTTGGAACCAGTGATAAAAGTTCAAGATCAATGAATGTATGAAAATAATAACAAACAAAAACAAAAAACACGAAAACAGGCCAAACAATGCAAGTTGAGAGGCAACCGAACACTACTACTTCGTGTGAGACCATTGCGGGAATTCCATCTGAACGCGTCCTTAGGGCAAAGTTGACTCTAGAAATCTAAATTAACTAAAGTGTCAAATACTTTGTTTTTGAAAAATGTATGTTGTACTCATCTTCGACTTTTGGAACCCAAATTAAATAAGTTTTCAAATTTGATAGTTCAAAAAATAGATTTCCTATGGCAAATAGTGCAATTTTTAGTAGCAAACTGCTCTGAAAGCAAATAAATATGTTGATGGTAAATTTTCTAGAAAGTTTTTTGATTGCCAACTCTTTAGTTTACTGTTTATTTATCTGCACTAAACTCTCATAAATTTACTATTTTGTCTGCTATGCTGTAACTAGAATTGCTGTTTAGTAGACTACACATTAAAAAAAAACAAAACCACCAGTAAACTTTCTTTTCAACTCGGCAACTTTTATCTCATTTAGCCGACTTCGTATCTCTAACCTTTTACGAGATCCCAAAACTAAGCTTCGAATTTTAGACACACTAATCAGATCTGTTTTAACTGCATGTCTTCCGAGTTACGCACTCCGTGTGTTGAGATCAAAAAAAGTCCAAATAAATCATGCAGAAGGAGCTTATTAAATCTGTACCTTCCTTGTCTTGAATGATGCAAATGTATCAATAACGAAGTCGAAATCAGTCTTCGCAGCTTCTCGTCTTTCAATACTCAGTATAGCAAGATCGCATAATTGATTTTGACCTATGGGGGCTCTCAAATAATTTAAAATTAATTTTAATTTGCTGAAAGATCTCTTACAGCTAGAAATAGATACAGCAATTGTTAACCTTACTTGGATTGCTATACAAAGATTTGGAAATACGCTCTCATCTCTATATTGCAGAATAAATTGCAGAACTTCTTCAGGTCTTGATATTTTAGTTATATAGTTGTTGACCATCAACATCACAGTTGTAACAATTTCCCAAATTTTCGCATTTTAGTTTTAAGACATAACTGTCACTGCTGTGAGACAATCCTTCAAAGTCAAGTAGAAACCAAAACTTCTCGCCCGTTTCATGCAAACGAGTGAACCTATCAGCAATTTTCGTAGGACGGTCAATTGTTCTCTTCATGACTCTTTCAATTTCCTGTTTAGCTGTTAATCCGGCCTCGGTCGACGTTTCACGAGTAATTTTTTTCTTTCGTCTTGGACGTTTTTTGGTTCCAACATCCCAATCTTGACAGAATCTAAATCTAACTTTTAGAGCTTGAGTTGCCAAAATTTCTCTTTCATCGTAGAAAAAGTCCATGGTCGGATTTTGCAGTCTCTTTTGAACCCGTTCAATATGAATGAGTACTTTATCCCAAAAATCTAGTCAGAAAATCGTGATTTTACATACGGTTGTACAACTGTCTAGCTTCACTTCTTGATTTGCTAGTCTCATATGTACCGTCCATCATGACCCGGAGAACTTGAAGTATATCGTCAAGGTATTTCTTTGTGGGCTTTACAGCTTCTTCTCTTGCACTTCATCTTGTTATAGACTCTGACTTAAGAGCTGTAGGCACAGTGTTTTTGAGTTTTTCCCAGCGTTGAGTTGACGAGAAAAAAAATACGTAGAGCTTGAATCGTTCCAAGAAGTGTTACCATTATTGCGTTCTGTTTGGCTGCGTGTACACCAACCAAGTTGAGTGAATGGTTATCACAGTTCACAAACACTACCAGACGGTTCTTCTCATTTATTCTTTTCTGAACACCACTTTTGTGTCCAGCCATCAGAACAGCATTATCATAGCACAGTGACCGACATTTCTGCAAGCCTTTCAGGTTCGTCTGAATAAAGCCAAGGAAGGATTCTGTAATACGAACTGTTTCTTATTTCAAAATCGACTTCCACATGTCTTATTATTTCTGAAACTTGCTCAACATGAGACCGGAGTACTTAGCTTTACGAATTTTTAGGCCCAAGTTAAAGACGGGTGCTACATAGCAAGTGGCACCAAATGGTGCCCCTTCCCATTGGCGCCCAGTTCACGTGCCCTGCCTGCCACACCCTAGGTACGCCACTACATTTATGTTAGGATACAAGAAAGTATTTACTACAGGAAGTTAGTTTACGGTGCTTCCAATAATTCCACAGTTATACCAGTTATACCTACTTAAAGGGAGAGAAATGTGCACTTAACAAATAAATTCTACGGTTATTGGTTGCTGGTAGTCAATTTCCGTAAATTATTATACCGTATACCTTATCTTTAGTGGCTGCCCGCTCGCCCTACCGGTTACGCCGGCCCTGCATAGAGCGCTCTCTAAGAAAATGTTTATGAGGGTCGCCAAGAAAACGCGACATTTCCGTTATAGAATCGAAAAGTTATGGCCAGAAATATCTTAAAACGTAATTCCTACAGTTTAAATCCAGATTGAGGAGGGTTACAAATGGTGGGCTAATCCAAAACATTTACAGATAAAAGTTAATACGCTCCTAAATCTGCTTTTAAAAAAACATCTTTTTTGTTGTTTATGTCTAGTATTCAGTTGTTCAGTTGCTTTGATCAATATATGATTTTCCTCTCAACACTTATTTTTTACTCTTATAATTATAAGAAATCAAAGTTTGGGATCAATATCCGCTAAATGTCGTAGCTATTAACCGTTAAACAGGAAGAATTTTTTTATAGCCGTCCGGTATAATATGTAAATACGTAATTAACGTGTTAGAAATCAAGGAACAAAACAAAGAAAAAATAAAATATTTAGCATTAGCATTATGTGCAGATGTTGCGACGCAAACACATAACGTTTATTAGATTTTCCGATCGAGTAAACAGTAACGCCTTCTAATCTAAAACTTTCTGTTTGTTTTATCGAAAATGTATAAAATGCATACTTGGGTCCAACCATCTGTAAATTATAGTTCTTTTCACATAGTTTTCCTTATAGGGTATTATATTGCATTTCAGCATTTTTTCCACGAATATGCTTTTTCTTAGACAAACAGCAGTGACAACCCAATTTACTTACATAAAAAACAAAAATATACATCTTGTACATGCACTAAAATAATTAATAAAAAAGGTTTGTATTTACTAATATTCTATGGAGGTTCATATGTTAATTTAACTTGTACAATTCGAATAAAACACGATCTTAAACAACCATAATTGAAACCATTATGTTCCTTACATAAGAGTTCTGATGTACGTTATAAATTAATTTTATCATTGAAAACAAAAGGACCAGACTAATATTCATCATATAATATGGCCCAGGTGTACTATCTACAACTAATTCATTGTAGCATAACTCTTTTTAATTACGTATTTTCTATAGGTGGAACAATAGACCATCTACAACCTTCCAAGCTTATAACTAGGCCATAGACGCACAAAACTAATCATATATAAATCTCATAGGATAAGGGGAAGCAGAGACCTTCACTAACTCTGAAGAAAACTACATCCTCAACACCTGCGGAATTTCCAGCTTCACGCAGTTTTGATGAACCCACACAGTTTGTAGATCCCCATCTGGTTCATTTACCTAACAGCGTACCAGTACACGGGTGGAAAAGGCCTTCGGAAGTTTTCCCCGGCGTGAGTAGGTTTTCATGTAAATAATTATTATCAAAAGGTTGTATAAATTTTAATTGGTAGGCAGTTTATTGTTGTTTGTATATCCTTTCTACTGAGTATATAAACAAACAGCATGCCTTTTTCAGAATACAAAAATAAATAAGTTATATTCTACTTCGGCTTATAAAATCCTTAGAGGATGTTAAACAAAATGTTTCTAAGAATAATACAAAAGTAAGAAAAATTCTACTTGTTTTGTTAGTAAATGTTTAAAATGCGTATTATTTATTTCCCTTTATTCCACAGTAAAGAAACACATAATAAATAAATCATATCCCTTTTTTCGTACAAATTGATTTCCTGAGAGCAGACAAAATTTACTTTTATACGTTTTCACTGATCTCCCTTTTTTGTTCATTTATTAGCAGAATATTAGGTTTCTTTCATAATTCTTTCGTGGTTTCTAAGGAGAAAGCGTGAATCTCTACTTACAATTACTGCTTTCAGAAAATTCTTTAAAAAAAAGCAAGGAAAAATATAACTTCAATCTTTTAGATGGGAATATTTCTAGCACAACATGTGGTCTTTATATGTCGAAGTAAACATTGTTGAGGGATCACTACAAAATTACAAATACCAAACGTACCCCATTTAAATACAGCAAGCTACGATATTGCATCACATATACATATACAAAAAAGCGAAACACATGGAAAGTTTTAGATATTGATCCAGTGAAAAATGGAAAAAAGTGTTTTGAAATTCAAAGTTTGCAGGTGTATGGGTGCTGTAGCTGTAACACAGCATAATAAAGCACTTATTATTTTTGTTATTAGGTATATCAAAGGTGTACGTATTAAAGGGAATATTCTAAAACATCCTCTGTAAAGTTAAACTTAGTATGGATCTTACGCTAGAAAATTTTTGTTGCTTGTTATTAATTTAAACAGAAAGTGATGTATGCTTATTTCAGATGTTAAACACTTTAGAAAATTTTAAATAGAAGGTTTATTTAAGATTTATCAGGAGCAGAAGGTGTTATACGTTATAGAACAATATTTGAAACTGAGCATTCATTTTTTGTTAAGGTGTTTACTTTTCGTAACATGTATCCGCAATAATTAATTCAAATTGAGATACGTGGAGACCTCTATTGAGGAATACAGTTGTAGAGAGTAGCTGTTTTCACGGGGCAGTAATCTGCGTAATTTAGTTACGGGATAAGTCGCTTCTGGGCGTTGAGATCAGGGTGCGGTCGACGCAAAATGGAGTGAGTGGATTTTGGAGCTTGATAGAGGAAAGTCCAACGCTGGTGGGGGGAAGTTTTGTGAGACGTCTTCCATAAAAATTTAGATGTTGTGGCCTATGAAGATTATCGTTTAGTGAAATGTCCAGCGTATTGCTGGATTTTATAAAGGGGCTGCCGTTAGAGCTTATTCTTTGGAAGTAGGGCTTCTTTCTTTCGCTGTTGAGCGGAACCCAGTGGAATTCGTCGTCGTTTTGTCCCTCCTTGCTGTGTGGATGCGGTCAGTTTACGAAGCTTCAAGTAAATAGATACGTAGTTACCAGTGTGGGTAACGATTTGGATCGTACAGCAACGCAAGCTTAGTGTACACCCATCAAGATCGTAGTGTTTAAGTGGGTTAAAGAAACAAGTGCATTAAAAACTTGTTCAGTGGAAAACAAACAAGGAAGTTTCTCCTTGGCATTATTGTAAACATTTATAACAACGGTTTCTAGTATAACCATTGTGGTATGTTTGGTTCATTATTTATTTTTACAAATAAAGAATTTATAATCCAGTAACGTTAAGCGTAAATTTGTGATGTAAATCAGTTTTAATTTCTTTATCATAATAATTATTTGGCTTGGTTTTAATTTGTTTGTATAAATGAATTCATTGTCGATTTTATTAAATGAAATTAGATATTTCCTTTTCGTAATATAAATTAAGTGCAGTCGTAAGCTGTTTGAACGGCGGCGTCGAGCGGGTGCCCACGCACTTGGCGTTTCTGGGAATCCCCTCGAGTGTCACTGGCCAGAATTTTGCGCAATAAGATCTAGCACGATTGTCCACGTTTACTTTGTAAGGATTTTGTTTTTGTACAATCAACAGTTTATTTGTTTTGTTTTATTTGTATTTCTTTTGCTTGTTTTATATTATGTAACTTTTTTTTTTGATTTATGTTTCTAATAGATTTGTAGTTTGAAAGATAGTTTTATTATTGTAATTGTATGCACTGGTTTGAGCGACAATATCGAAGTCACCTAAGCATTTGATTAATTTGATCCAGTTATGTTAAATTTCACTAATAAAAAATATACCAGGTGATTCAAAAACCTTGACATAATGAGTGATCCAAAGAAAATGATTTGATGATTCAATTTAAATATTCCAAATTTAAGTAAAGGAACATTTATACAGAGTGAATTGAAAATACCTTTATATAGGTCGGTTTAACGCCTTGAGTAAGCTTTTGTTTCAGAAAGTCTAAGTAAATATTTGTAAAATTGTTGCCGATTTAAGAGGGACTATGGTCCTTTTGAATCTTGTGATTTGGCTGAATCCATAGTGGCGCCTTCCAATAATACTGATTTTGAGCTATTTCAGTGGTAAGTAGACTGTCTGCTAATCTGGGTATCAGCGAACTTAGTTCTTCGTGCCTTCTAGTCGCTGATAATAAGCCTGCGTCTTAAAGTTTATTTTGCCACGTAACATTTCATAGAATTTCTGAATATTTAACAAGGTCATTCCTTTCTGATAAGATCAAACGAGGTTGAAACAAATTTCTAGGGGTAGATACATTGTTCAATACCAGCGAATTATTGCTATTAGTAAAACGTATGTAGTATTTAGTTATCAGTTTTAAGGTTTTCCAACTGCTGCCAAACTAGGTGAAAATTCTGACTACAAGAAAAAAAGGTTATTCTATGTACTTCCATTGTCTTACTGAAAGCGTCTGATTCATCATTACCCATCATTACTATCTGATTTGAAATCAGATTCTTCCAATGAAATAATGAATAGCTGGAATATTCTCTATCGAAAAATCTCCCAAGCTCAGTAATCTAAAATTAGCTTTGCACTATGTTTTGCCACACATCAGACGTACAATTTAAAATGGACTCGAAGCCATAAGTTCGAAACTTAGCCTTAGATGGAGGCTGCGAGTTTGCATGTTTGTTATAATAGTTCTTACAAAACAACCATGCCATTTCAATAAGATTTGTATTGGCAGCGCTATGGTGGTAATCTAAGAACCTAATGCTGGCGTTCCTTCAAGATTTCGTCTATTTTATAACGTTTTCGGCCATCTTCTTTCAAAGATTTTATTCATTACCACAACTGTCTTTTATTAGAATTTTGACTAAATTTAATATTTTGGTTAACCAGCCATTTGGCTTTTTCTTACAAGAAAACGTGGGTGGGTGGTTCACTTGCACCGAATAATACAGGGTATTGTTTAGCACCACCACACATTTACCTTGCACTATAGCCAAAGCAGAAATGAGCTGTTTTTTCCAAATGTGTCCCCATTCATAGTCTTGTGGTTGTCTTTGTCATCGTTATAAATAGCTGTCCTGTAAATAGTCACACCCTTCCAAAAAATCCATGTTACAACTTGCATGCAAAATAGTAAATCTATACCGCTCGCATTTTGCAGAATTACTTTATATATCTGAATCGTGTACCCACCGAAAAACTTGAAACCTGTTTTGGTAAATACATGTTTCATCAAGGTATACAAATGTGACATTTTGAGTAAATTTTGTAACGCGGCCTTGCGCTACAATTTAAAATTTAAAAGAAAACTAGGACCCTTATGTCCTAGGCCCTGTAATTTCGAAGAAAGAGAATCAACCTTAGCTAATTGATCCTTTTGGTCCGCTGTTAACAAAAACGCATCCCTAATGACATTTATTGCCGCCGCTTCCGGGGACCTAACACATCAACTAGACTTAAAAAAATCCAAGGTTAGCGAAAAAGCTTTGCAAGAATCCACACCTGTAGTCTCTCTTGTTCGATAAGCCTACAAGACGTCTTCAAATCTTCCAATTGATGTATGGGAATGAACAACAGTTTCTCGGAGAAATAAGCCTGGAGATTCCGCTGAATCATTTGCACCTTCAAAGTTTCATGAGGTAGCCTGGACAGACCGTTGAATAGGTTCTTTACGAGGGAGGTTCAGTAAGTACCCGTGTTTGACGACAGAAGGCGTTCCTGAGGGAAGTTGGTGTTATCATCGTGTGCTGCCATCTATCAAACGACGGTATAACAAATTGCAGACTGATTGATAGGTTAGTTTGGATTTGACAGCCATTTGAGTAAAACGTGTTTCGTGATTTTAGCTAAGATGGAAAAAGAGCAGTATCGTTCGGTAATTCGCTTTCTATTTTTGGATAGGAAAAAATGCGAGGAGATAAAAGCAAAGTTGGATGCTGTTTATGGGGACACTTCGCCATCTATGACCACAGTTAGATATTGGTTCAACGAATTTAAACGTGGGCGAACATCCGTTTTTGATGAGGAGCGATCAGGACGCCCGGCAGACGTGGTTACCGAGGAAATCATTCAGAAAGTCCACGACATGATTCTCGCTGATCGACGAACGAAAGTGCGTGAAGTAGCAGAGGCCGTAGGTGTGTCGACCGGAACGGCAATTAATATTTTACATGATAAGTTGGCGATGAAAAAATTGTCGGCGCGATGGGTGCCGCGATTGCTAACGGTGGACAACAAGCGGATGCGGCTGTTAACTTCGAAGCAGTGTTTGGAGCAATTTAAGCGAAATCCGAAGGAGTTTTTGCGTCGAGTTGTCACCGTTGATGAAACCTGGATTCATCATTACACACCAGAAACTAAGCAACAATCAAAACAATGGATTTCTCCCAGTGAATCTGCTCCGAAGAAGGCGAAGATGGTTGCATCGGCCGGAAAGGTCATGGCGACGATTCTTTGGGATGCGAACGACGTCATCCTCATGGATTTTTTAGAAAAAGGAAGAACGATCACTGGACAGTACTACAGTGAGTTATTAGACAGCTTCGACAAAAAATTGAAGGAGACACGGCCGCATTTGGCGAAGAAGAAGGTGCTGTTTCACCACGATAACGCACCAGCACATTCATCCGGAGTTGTCACCGCCAAACTGCATGAATTGCGTTATGAATTGCTGCCGCACCCCCCGTATTCACCCGATCTGGCTCTCTGCGACTTTTTCTTGTTTCCTAACATGAAGAAATGGCTCGTGGGAAAAAAATTTAGCTCAAACGAGGAAGTCATCGCCGAGATAGAGGCATATTTTGGAGAGTTCGACAAATCCTATTTTTTGGAGGGGTTAAAAAATGGCAGGAACGTTGGGAGAAGTGTATATTTCTAAAAGGAGACTATGTTAAAAAATAAAAAAAAATTTTTGAAAAAAATTGTGTCTTCATTTCTAACACGGGTACTTATTGAACCGCCCTCGTATAACGGCTATGTAAATAATAACCTTTTCGTCCTTACCCTGTGCTCGCGCTTTTATCTCATCCCATAAAGTCTCATCGTAATTGGAAGGAAAAAAATCAACCTTTAGCTTATCAACCAGCTGATCCCAAGAAAACAGCGAGTATCTCACAGAAAGAAACCAAATCAAAGCCTTATCCTTGAACAAGTCTAACACCGAGAGGAATAATTGATGTTTAGAGACCGCCTCGTGCCACCTGCAACTCAGCCACCATCTCTAAAACCAATGGACCAATGTACAAGGCCCGCCATTGAAGGACACATTCCAACGTATGACTAGTACGTACGAAGCTAGTCCTCTCATGTGATTTGCCGAAGTCGAAGGTAGAGCTTCCGCTTCGGAAGCACCAAGCTCCCTTTCCCACGGAGCGTAATTGCTTACGTTACTCCATGAAGCTACCGATAACCCTAGTCGTCGATGACTTCCCTGATCACGCGGAAAACTTCCATCACCAAAGGCAGATTGCCGACGACCAGGAACCCCACCTATCAGCGAGGAGTGAAACCCTGGTTCTGCAAAAGAAACCCGTCTAAGTGTACTTCTAGTAGGTAGCTTCGGCGTAGCCAGACGAAGACGACCTAGTTGAAAACTTTTCCATTTCTGAAACGCTAAAAGCCGGTATATCTGCCAACGAGAATTGACGCAAAAAATTCCCGCTCCTCGAGCAAGTCCTCCTGTCTCGAATTCGCCTCAGCCGTGGTGTGTCGCTCCTGCTCCGTTTTGGTGAATCGGATTAAAGAGACTTCTTCCTGACCGATTGACTCAGAGTTCCCAAGGACAAAGTCCTCTCCTTTCTCTATAGCCTGTAAAGACAAACCTATCCGTTCTCAAAAGTCCTGTCAACCGGTTTATGAGTTCTACGATCAACGCAGGAAGAAGATTTAATGCTTTGAACAATGATAAATCATATCTAAGGCTTCAATTAGAGAAATCTGATTAGAAGAAGTAATAAGAAACTGAATGAGCGAAGAAACCCGCAGATATGTTAAAAATGATATAACCTTCAAGTGGATAAAAAATCAGCATCCAAATCCGAAAGAACATCTATTCACAACCCTTCTAATCCAGAAATTCTAGAATATAACATCCCTAACGGGAAAGCTATAATAAAACATTTAAATTTCTATTGCGAAGATTTAAACTTCAATATTTGAAATAACTATACCCAGCGTTTCATCTACCCTAAAAGTTGCGAAATGTAGAAAATGTTTCAAACTGAAGACAATTGAAATGTGAACCCAGGCTAATAAAGTTTATAACCCAAGATTACTAATTAGAATGTTGTACGATCAAGGGCTTTTCTTTTGCAAAATTAAGAAACTACGGGTACTCACGAAAGCGCAAAAAACCAATTTCTATGTAACGGGAAAGAACAAAACAAATGACCGTTACAATTTTAACTGCAAAAATCTTCTTAGAAGATTAATTTTAGCGGTTAGGACGTGCTTTCATTTGCATGAAATTTTACATCCATTTCCCTTTCTATGTTTATAACCATTTGATTTTAAAATTTTGAATAGTGTAGTCCTGTCCTCGTTAAAGACAGATTGTTCACGTATGTCTGTTAGTAGAAGGTCTAAAGTAAAAAATTCATTTCTGAAGTTGCATTGCCAAATTATGTGCTGCAGATCTTTCTTAAACAAGTAAATTTAAAATTTCTCATAATTTTTTTGTCTTTTTATCCCAGTTTACGTCAATCTCATTACCTGTAAAGTGAAAACAAATACTATACAGTAGATCATGCGGAAGACGAAAAAATTATCTCGAATATATCCTCCAATTTATTAATCATTTCATAATTGGATAATTAGGCAAATCCTTTTATGGTGATTGAAAACTTATTATGTGCCTTTTTGTGACAGATTGGATTACTTTTGGAATCTTGAATACGGAAGATCTTGAATTATCAACGAACTCCGAAGGAGTCGCTACTGAATTTGCGAAGTCTGTGTGTCTCTCTTTCTGTCTGTGCGCAGATGATGACTTCAGATTTGAATGTTACATCAAAAACTAAAGACACGTGGTGTCTTCGTTTTTTGATATCTCTTCGGGAACATGGAACAAAATGGCTGCCAAAATTTGAAAAATTTAAAAAAATTTCTTTTTACTTTAGAATCGCATTCTACATCAAACAATTAAGATATATATACTTTTAGTTTTTCGATATCATGGTCAACATAGCCGCCGAAAGAACACAACGAGTTCTTTGTGGTTATGCTTTGCATTCCCAGAGGTTTAAGTATTCAGTTTAGTAAGTTATTATTATTACCTCCAATAACAAAAACGTTATGAAATTGTATTAGGAATAATCTATTTGCAAGAAAATATCCTAACTGTTTGATGTTCTATCCTGTGCAGTGACAGTGATTAATGTTGAGGTTATCCAAACTGTACAACTAAATAGCAATGTACAACCTAACAAAACAAATTCATGACCAACCCCTATGCAGAAAAACTGTGAACGCATAATACAGGACCCGACAGTAGGATCTGACGATTTAAAATATTGTCACAATCTATTCAAAACGAGGAGGCTGTGCCTCGATCTATCAAGTTTAACATTAACTCTTGCAATTTAACTAGGCATGTCATACTAAAAGCAAGTCAATTATTATTTAAACCAGACCGTAGACCATCCTAAAACTGAAGAACAAAGAAATCGCAAAAGAATTCGAGGAACAATTAGATGTTGCAGAGAACATTCAATTGTGTAGTTTTTAAAAAGTAATAATTTATTATTAAACTGCATTATTCCTAATATACTATAGTTTTTAATAAATATCCTGCTCGTATACTAAATAGAAACTTTACAACAACGATTTTAGATTCGTCAGATTCTACTCCCGGGCCCTGTTGTACTATGTCAAATATGACAATTCGTGATTGTCCTATACATCATAAAATACAAATAGCTATACCATTATCTTATTTTAATCATAAAATAAAAAAAGGGAAAAGGCAAATGTCTGTTTTTCTTACATTTTCCAACCGTTCATTTACTGTTCATCCGTGAAATAGATCGCATTCAGGGAAGTTCAGCAAGTGAAATTCAACTAACCCACTGAGGATTTTACTAAGCATCTACTCGACTTTGAATCAAAAAAGATTAATCAATGTGTGCGTAATATTGTGAAACTTACCGCAGCAGAGTCATTCAGGAAATTATTCTTACCTGAAACATAAAAGTTTCTGACAGAATTTACTCTAAGAGGGTGGTCTGAAAAGTTTCCGACCTAACAAAGATACAAGACATTTTTTCTGAAAATTTTTTTTTATTTTTCAACATAGTCTCCTTGTAACTCTACATATTTGTCCCAGCGATGCTCCCATCTCTATAACCCGTCCAAATAGTACTCGGCATTTTTTTCTGCAAAATAATTGTTCACGAAGGTGATTGCCTCTTCATTTGACGAAACTCTTTGTCCACCGAGCGCAATTTTTAGATGAGGGAACAAAAAGAAGTCGCTTGGGGCTAGATCTGGTGAGTAAGGGGGATGGTCAAGCAGTTCAAACCGTAATTCGTGGATTTTCGCCATGGCAACCGCTGAGGTGTGAGACGGTACGTTGTCTTGGTGAAACAGGATTTTCTTCTTCTGCAAATGTGGCCGTTTTTTCGCAAGTTCTGCCTTCAGCTTGTCAAATAATGATGCATAGTATGCTCCTGTAATGGTTTTTCCTTTTTGGAGATAATCCATTAAAATAACTCCATGACTATCCCAAAAAACAGTCGCCATCACTTTCCCAGCCGAAAAAACAATTTTTGCTTTTTTTGGAACCGGTTCCCCCCTTGCAGTCCACTGTTTGGACTGTATTTTTGTTTCGGGCGTATAATGGTGTATCCAAGTTTCATCTACAGTAATTAATCGGCGCCAAAACTCGGATTTATTTCGCCTAAACTGTGCCAAAAGAGCGTTGGAAATATTCATCCGAACACGTTTTTGGTCTAACGTGAGCAAACGCGGCACCCAACGCGCGGACAGCTTTCTCATGCCTAAATGTTGATTTAATATGTGACAAACACGTTCTTTTGACATGTTCATAACATCTGCTATCTCTCTCACTTTAATTCGGCGGTCGTCTAACACCATTTGGTGAACTTTGGCGATGTTTTCGTCGATAGTTGCAGTTTTTGGACGTCCCGAACGTTCATCGTCTCCCAAGCTCTTACGGCCACGTTTAAATTCAGCAGCCCAAAATTTCACTGTGGCAAATGATGGTACAGAGTCTTCATACACAGAATCCAACTCATCTTTTATTTGCGAAGGCGTATTGCCTTTCAAAAACAAATATTTAATGACAGCTCGATACTCGATTTTGTCCATTTTCACAAAAAAACTCACATCAACTCACTCAAACGACTGTTACATAAAAACTGTGCGTCCAAAATGGCTGAAACTTTGGTGAGTAACTGTCAACAGATGAACAACGAAATTCAATAGCTTTTATTTACGAGTGCTGGCATCTACACGTTGAGGTCGGAAACTTTTCAGACCACTCTCGTATTAAGCGACTGACGCGTCCTTATAACATTGCTAAAATAATGTTTTCCAAAAACTTTACGCGGTTTAGGAACTTTTTTAGATGGTGATGGTGTTTTCTGCAAACCAAATAGTAAAGTAATAAAAAATTTAACTTTAAAAAAGATTATTGTGCATGTCTTAAGTTATTACGTACATTGTGACATATTTTGGATATTTTGAATTTACAAAACATTCTTGCATATAATATGCTTAGTTTTTTTGCATAGAATTCCAGTCCTAGTATGAAGGTATAATTTATTTTCCTACCAGAAAAACCATTGCAAGCAGATCCGTTTACATTATGCAGACGTTTTTTTTCTGATTTTGTAAATTGGCCAAATTTGCTTTTAAGAGGACTATACTTGCAAAATACTTGTCTCAATATTTCAATTTTTCCTAATGATATAAATAGACTTTTATATAAATGAAATAAAAGAAATAAAAGAAACTAAAAGATGACGGATGCTGGAGTTTATTATTTTAAAGGATCAGTGGTAATTCTATACACTTGTAATCTAATTAATAATAATCTATACAAGTTTGTGTGTATACAGAGATGGGTACATTAATCTTATCGCAACTATTTACGTCACCTATTTATTATGACAACAAAAGCATATCATCTTAATACCTAACCCCAACTCGGAAGGGGTAAGTACAAAGCGGCTTTAAGGCGCAAATTCCTTAAATAACAATATGCAAATTAGGGTATATCTAACACAGTTTTCGAAAATCAAAGATCACATCAAAAGTGAGGTTACAAAAGGTTTTCCTTCGCAAAAATGAAAGCTGAGATAAGATAAAATGATGGATTATATTTGAATAGAATGTGCACAGATAATCATAAAAATTGTTTGCGTGCAGATTTATTTTACCCAAAACATTTCCGTAATCTTAAAAATAGATGTTAAATATATAGGTAATAACGCTTCTAATAAAATTATTTACCTTTATGCTTTAACCACATCATCTTTAAAAATAAATATTTCAAGCAGAACATTTGGAAATTTGTTTATCTTTAAAATATTTTCTGTTTTATGTTAGAATCTTTCAAAAGTTTTCATTTAATTCTGTTTAATGGTCAGTATTAGCTAATAAGTTCTAATCACAAAGTAAAACATCAGAAAGCATTTTAATTCTGAGAGAAACAAAATTTAAAAAAGCAAAAACGCGTTTTTAATGACTTAATAGAATTTCAGTTTAGTGTAAGAGTTAATAATTTTTGGTGGCAGCGCTTCGGTTTCTGCTTTGCATACGTTTCGCGAAGGTTTATGCCAGCGCATATTAAAAATGTTTAATTAATATTTCAGTGGTTAACTGGCAGCTTTATCAGTTTAGTGGACACCAGGAAGGTCACAGGAGTTTATCTTGCAACAGCTGTTGCTAATGTTGAAACTGAAAGTCATCTCATGAGCCTCTAAGCATGACAGGAACAGTGGGAGGATTAAGTACACATTGATTGAACAGCTGCATGATTACTGTTAATTTAGAGATTATGAAAACGAAACAACTTTTTTATTTTAAATCACCCGATCTATAAACTGAACCATAATTATTCGTAGCAGCAGGAAGTAATAAAATCATATAATGCGTGTGTACCAGTACTCTGACTTAATTAAACAAGGAGCATTCAACTAATATGGAATGCTGTTTTCGATCGACCTACGCAACAGTTAACTTCTTAATTTTTTAATCTTCCCCGTTTGCAGATTTGTAATTAACATTTCATAATAAAAGTTAGTGAATCCTAATTCTACCGTTTCTATGCTAAATAGTATATCTTATGGCTTATTATGCTTTTATTTTGCATAACGTTTGTTTATGCCATGCAATTGTATTTTAACATTTTCGAGATATTTCCATATTTTATAATATCTTATACTTCTACTAAATGTTATTATAACAAAAAGTAAGTAAACATTTTATATGCGAATATTACAAACTAACAATATCGTATAAACAGCGCTACTATAGCCGCCCACGCTGCAAGACTTTGTATGCACTTACGAACATGAGTGAAGCAAGACAAATATTTACCTTCTCTTACGTTAGATACTGCAAGAGCTGTGCGGAAACACTGTAATGATATCCTGCAATTTACTGTTGTATACTTTGTTGAATTTAGTTTAAAGAAAATCATTGAGTTAATACACATAAAAGCGTGGTGTTTCCATAAATTCTTATTCATAAAATTTTCTTAAGTTCAGAAAGTCCTTGTGAATCATAAATTAATCAAATAATAATCAAGTAATTCAACTTGCTGATAAAAATACAAATTATAGTTTGTTGGTTCTTTCCTGCTTTACTTTTTAAAACTTTCAATATTTTGCAAAATGTGTGTGGAGATTTCGATACTTCGAACTGTGTAGGACATGGGGGTTCAATCCTTCGCCCAGTCACTGAGACTCTCCAAGCGGGAAGAATTTGTAAAAAGATAACGTCTTCCGGGAAGGATGTATAGTAATGGATATAGTGTGGCTACGATGAGTTACCCGTTAAGAATTTCTACCCAAGGTTGGAGGGTCTGAGTTGGGCTAAATTCTACTTGGCTGCAAAATTATCATAGCAGTTGAAGCAACGTGGTCCAAGGGAACCGTATCTAATCCTTAAACAGAAATAACAACATTGGCAGTATTTACTTGGTCATAATATTCTTAACAACAAGGTATCCTCTAGATTCACTTTTAGATTATCAAGTTGCAGTGGTTCGGATCCTGCGTGAAAATATACAAGCTCTCTTCATCTAAAGCAGTCTATTTATCTTCATGGGTCACAGTAGCCTTAGATTTCTTTATTCCATAAGATACAGCAGCTTCAATTATTTCTTTCTTTCTGTTATTATAATCGTGTTCAGAGTGGTTTTTGCTAAGAAGCAGTAAATATACAGTGTGTCCGAAAAGTATGGAATATCCTATATATCTCAGTAAATATGCATTTTATGGAAAAATGTTTCGTATAAAAGTTGTTTAGTGTTTAGTTTTACATTACAGGACAATACAAAATAACTATTTTTTAAAAAAACAAAAGCGCAACGACTAATGCTTCAATTTATTTTAATGGGAGGGTATTCCTTTATTGTACGCATTTGATAGAGAATGCTTTTCTCTTTTCAATGATGTAAAACTTTGATACACTTTCATAAGTAAATTTTGATTAAAACGCAAAAAATTGTTTCAAAGTTTATTTCAATATTCATCTGTTACGAATCGAAAATTTTGTATAACTACACTCTACAGTTTATAGAAGGTGTTCAAAGTGTGTACCATTTACAGCTTGGCAATATAAAGTCGTCTTTTAAATTCGTTTACTGCATTTTGAATCGTTTCTGATGTGATAGCTCTAATCTCTGTTCTAATACGGTCTTTAGGCATATCGACATAAATCTTATTTTTGAGATGGCCCCACAGAAAAAAATCAAGTGGACTTAAATCCGGCGAGCGAGCTGGCCATTCTACTGCACCTTTTCTGCCTATCCATCGATAAGGGAAAGTATTATCAAGAAACTGTCGGACATTAATTCCGAAATGAGGAGGAGCCCCGTCTTGTTGCAACTATATTCTGTTATGGGGTACATGTGGATCTAGTTCGTTAGGAAATAGAACAGCTAAAGCAGGAACTAATTCAAATCTTAAAAAATCTAGATAAGCATCCGCTGTTAAATTATGTTCTATAAAAAAAGTTCCAAAGTTTGGGTTCCAATAATTCCTGCCCAGACATTGACTTTCTGCTGATATTGGGTGTGCCCTTCTACATACCAGCCAGGATTTAACAAAGACCAGTAGCGCGTGTTTTGTTTGTTAATGGTACCATTCAAACAAAACGTTGCCTCATCAGTGAAGAGAATATTTTTATGAAAATTTGCATTTTCCTGAAGCCTATGTGTTGATACATACAGGTAGTTACATAAGTTGATCTGATAGTGACTCAAACAAAAGATAATGATGCTTGTAAACCGAGATTTCCTCAACCAAGGCGTTGAATTTATTAGTTGACTCACAACTAGAAATCTGCAACTTTTTCTTACGTTTAAATTAACGTGTTCGTAAGATGATTCAATATGAACTTAAAAACGGATCAGTCTAATGAAGTGGAAAATATTCTAGATGTAACAGGGACATGCAAAGGCGGAACGCCCAGTGTTAAGGAACCCCAAAATTACATTGTGACATTTACTTAACCTTCTCTAAGCTTGTTAAGTACTAAATTCATGAATGGTAAACGGCCCCTTCATTACTTTTACATCATGGTTCCCACAGATCTCTGTATGACCTTGAAAAGGACTAAAGATAAAACTTTTTAAATTTTCTAGAATCTTGGGAATCCCAGGGATTCTGAAGAAACTAGCCTCAAGTCCTAAAAACTAAAAAATGACCGAGATTCGAAAGCTGTTTAACGTAGAGGTAGGTAATACCTTTTGAGATAATAAAGTAGTAGAAATGGACTTTATCGTACCACATCAAGCAAAACCCAAACTATTTTACTTTATCAACGTTGTGGATCATCTGTCTTGTGGATACGAGAAACGTTACAGATAAAAGAAGACAGTTTATAAAGAGGCGTGGAAGATTTTAAAACCGGGTTTTAAGAAAATTGCGACTTTCGTACAAGATCATATTTACACAATTCTAAAAGGTCCGACATTAATAAAATCGTCACATAGAAAACTTTTAAATGCAGTGTCGTCTAACATATCGGCCTTAAAAATGATATCCCGTCGAGTCACGGTACGCTTTATTAGTGTCAATCATAGTCCAAAAACTTGATTTCAAAACTAAAATTAAATGGCAGATTTACTTAGATAATGCGGTGAATAGAGGAATTCGCTAATAATAATAGAATAAATCATCCAAAAGCTAGTGAAATCATAAGTAACGATTCTTATATGGGCGACTTGCTTACAGAAGTCGATTCTACGTAAGAATTAATTAAATAAGAGATGACGTCATGAATATTTTGCAACAGGGTAAATTTAAACTTAGGAAGTTTCAATCTAACGATGTGTCTTGCCCTCTAACAATGACGAAACAATAACCACTAACGTTCAGTTAGGCGAAAACGAAATCAAGAAAACTCTAGGTCTGCATTGGAACCCTGCCGATGACACCCTGAAATATAAATTACAATTAGATGCAATTCCGCAAAAAATAATGAAACATGCGATATTAGCTACAACCGCAAAAATTTTTGATCCTTTAAGTTTGGCCAGCCCAATTATTACGAAAGCAAAAACTAAAACAGGCTTGGGATTAATCGGTTCCCTCCACCATACATACATCATGGCTTACTGTCTTAAAAGAACTCCATCATGTTCATGAGTCAATCATAATACCGTGAAAGGTAATGGCCTTTTTCCAGTTAATTCTATTGAATTACACGGGTTTTGCGACGCCTCTCAATTAGGTTACGGAGCTACAATATATAGTGCGAAGACTACTTATGGAATAAAATCAGTAATTTCAAAACGAATGATATTTTTGAAAAATGCTAAAACACGTCAATTTTTATTTTATATTTTCATGTTTTTAAAGGGCTGTACTTGTTTGTGACGTCATCCTCTTTCGGGCTATGTCGTTATGTAAAGTTTTTTTTTTTTTAGTTTTTAGAAACTGAAAACAAACCAGAATTCCAGAGAAAATGTGAAAAAGTGGTAGGCAATCTTCGACACGGAATATATGACGAAAGGAAAATTTAGAAAATTTCTGTAGATGAATTGGTAGTTTATGGGTCGTATATGGCTGTGGCAGAATGACAGTTTGAGTATTGTAAACCGGGCTGTTTAGCTATTAACTCGGCATGTAGAATCTTATTGACGCTTAATGTACTTTAAGGTTGTGATTTTATGATAGTTTTATCTCAGGCTGTTGTCTTTCTTTTGTAACTCTGCAAATATAAGAAAAACTTGATTTCTTTTAAATAAAACAAAATTAATCGGTACTAAACGTTTATGCAAAATTTTTGATCGTGCAACGGAGCCAAATACAGCTGCAGGTACGGCAACTTTAAAAAAAAACACTTTCAACCAACAAAATGAAAGCATGGCCTATTACGACCCATAGACATCGTGAACGGTGTATAGCTACTGTCATTGTAAACACAGCACTAGAGATATTTCTATAAAGAAAATGTGATTTTACGTTAATTAGCGCTTGATGTATTAAAGAGTTGCTTACAAGAATTCGAAAGGCAGATGCCTTGTTATGATCTGGATAGCATTTCCTCTGCAGGCAAGGTGTTTTTGAAGAATTTGTTGCGGAAAGTTCGGACAGACGAAAGGTGGAATTTCACTTTATAATCGCTTCGATCTTGAATAGGCTAAGTTTATCTTCCAAATTTCTAATAACGTCGGTTTACGCCAAAACGTCTTAGATCCAAAGATCGATGAGATTAAAGGCACTGATCAGTTCTCGTACTCCAAAATCGTGATTTTAATAAATCCTGTATTTTTCATTTTCTTTATCACTCATCATTCAGGTGCAATTCAAACATGGTAATCTGATTTTCAAGTAAATTTAGAACTTAGTCGTTTTTTATACTAAAATAATGCGTTTTTTAAAATTTTCTTCATTACTGTTGGTAACATCAAAATTATATTACCATTATTGGAGGTTTTGAAACAAGCAGAGAATTTTATCAAGAGTGACATTTTGTTCTAAGACCAGTAATAAAAAAGTTTTTTTCTTGTCAACTCAATCCGCGGACACACTGTATACACCCAAAGCGCACAAAAATCTCAATTAGGTACTGCATTTGAATCAGTCGTTTCTGATTTAAAGTTAAAAACAGAAATAATAGTTTCAACTTTGAAGGCCCTTGACTTCTTAAGTTCTCTCATAACAAGTGGATTTAACATGTCTCTTCCTAAAAATTTAATTTTATATTATTGTTATTGCTTTATTATTGTCTTCCAGGCAGCCTCTATACTCATCTTGCAGTAGCCTTATCACTACACAAGCTGCCATAGTTAGTTATTGAACTATGTCTAGATTTCAATAACTGCAGCCAAATTTTGATAACTTGAACCTCGTTAACGCAAAGTCCTTGATAACGTAAACTTATGGCGAATAACCTATATAAATATTATTTACTTTTGAGTAAAAATTCCTTGATTAGTAATAGTTTCTTTTGATTACTGAACGTGTTTTTTCTTTTTGAGTTCGAGTTATCGAAGTCCGACTGTAAATACATACAATAATGTCTTTTTTTTCAACCGGAATAGAAAACAAAAAAATTTGTATTAATTTCATACATAGTTACTTTATACGTATTACATGTAATTTAACAATAAACGAAAAGACCACTACATGAAGAAATTCTCTGCAGTAATACTTATTTCAGTCGGTTACACTGTCTAAAATTACTTTTAAGATAAAAGCCTCCAACTTCTTGTGGTAATGGCACACGAATCTTGTCTTTCTAGCCACAAAAAGGTTTTCCTCCGTAAGTAACTACAGAACGTGTACAAAAACTTAATGGACTTTGATAGAGAATAAGTTATGTTGTACCTTACGGAATACCTGGAAGGTATAAAAAATAGAAGCTGCTCTAGTAAGTAAGAGTAGCACATTTTGTTTTATAAAAGATACCAGAATTTTATTTAGTAGCAAACCAGTTTTATAATTTATAAAAAATTTAAATCAGAAAATGCAAATAGGAGTTATGATAAGCGATTGTTTCAAACACATTTGTTTTTAGTATTCTGCGGCAATCTGTTGATATAATCTTTTAACACAAAGAAATTGATTACTTACAAGAAGCCGAGCATAATAAAATCAGCAATAGACCATCAAAAAAATATATAATTTAAGGGCTTTATTTTATTAGAAACGTACGTTGCTAGAATAATATTTATTTTACGCATGCACTTATGATTCTCATAAAACAAAATTATACGTCTACATCTACTATTATTTCTTGTTTACGTTGTCTAAATGCATTCTGTTTTCCCTAGCGAGTTTATACTCCTAACATATTTCATTGTGTAAATTGGAATTTGCAGGCGAATTTTATTATGTATAAAGAAAGTTCGGAATATCCTGACCTTATAAGTGGGAGTAAACATCTTCTGCATAGCGACTTTATGAGAAGTTTCATATCTGCCATAGGCATACTTGAGTATTTGGGAAACACTCGCCCTTCACCGATAGAATTTGCATCTCCAACTTTCTTCCCTAACACTGGTAACGACCCTTGGAGACCTTGGTTTCATATTTACTCCATGTGTAAAGCTGGAAAGGGACAGAAACATAATCCTCAAGTCAACACTTTGGGTAAGGCAAACCAACTTAATTTATTGCTTAAAATTTGAATAAATAAATCTTATAATTTTCCCGGGCCACCGACATTCTGAAATATTCATTTACGTAATGTATAAAAAATCGTCGAGGAAAATAACAGGTTCTAATGTATTTTACAAACTAAACATGATGATTATAAATTGATTTTCTAAAGTATCTTTATTTAAACTGGTTTTGGCTTACGACTTTTACCAAACGTATACTGATGAGTTTTTACAAAAGTTACGAGCAAATAAGTTTTATAAATGATGCGTATGAAGGCATACCTATTAACCATTCCCATGCTTTCAGAAACTTTCAATATTATAAAATAAAACGTTTTTTGTGTTCTATTTTGTGCACTATTTATTTTGACCGAAAATCTACAAAAATGAAAGCGAGCTCGTTTCATTATTATAGCGACAATCTCTGGTATGCAGCAACAAGGCCAATAAGAGTATTCGGGAATCTAGACTTTTCATGTTTTATATCTTCCAATTACCAACGGAATACAGAGTACTTTTGTTTAAATAAAAACAAGATTTATTTGCAAAAAAAGCGTATTTAGTGTAGACCTTATTGCGTCATAATTAATGTACAAGTGTCTCAAATTCGATGTTTTAAATGAGTATATTTGCTATTAATGAAAATATAGAAATTGATTGCACATTATTTTTTAACTTTTTAAAATAAATTCATTACTCAAAACAAAAATCTGATAGTTTTTGTTTGTTCGAGTTAGAGTCTAAATTTATATTTATTTGATTGAGCACAGTTTCTGGGTTTTTGGAATGTTTTACTTACATGTTTACCAAAGTGTACACTTTTAAGGATATAAAATAAATTTCTTGTTCTTTTAAATGTGTATATGAGAAGCAGTGGGGCTGAAGTTCGCTTTTGAAAACTTTACAGGAGGACGAAAAAACTACTAAAGGTACAATTTCATATTACACTGTAGGAAGACGTAAGTAGTATTCGTAATAAAAATTCGCAAAAATATGTAAAATATTTTAGTTTATTTAATATAAAATACGTTTCATACAAATTTAAACAAATTAGCCTTATAGAATTATTATTATTTAAAAGTATATTATAAGAAATCCTCCGGATTCTCATCGGGCTCGTCCTCAAGCTCGTCAGACGTTGTGGTTGAATACCTTAGAGATTTCTAGTAGGAATGGAAAGATTTCTCAACCCATTCTAGGAGCTCCAGCAGGTGGTGATATTTGGCGGCTTTAATGGGTATTGTGTTATTTCTAGTAGCTGGAAGTTTCTCAGAAAAATGTAAAGATAACGTTTCTTTTCGCTTCAAATTAACCGAATGAAACTCTTCTTCATTAAACGTAGTTTTATAGTATAGAATACCTTGATCAGTTCTGCTTACTTGGGGCCAAACTACCCAAGACAGATAAAATTGTTCTGCGTTCGTATTTTCCTTTCTGGAGACCAATGGAACTTCACTACCTGGGAACAAGCTGCGAACGTCTTTAAAATCTTTTATGTTCATTGAGGAACTAATGAATGAATTTTTATTACCGCAAGTGCTGATAAATTGTGCCCAGTCTCGAGAAGCGGCGTTTTCTAA
>VTPC01006846.1:0-21949 GCA_011009095.1 Ignelater luminosus | reverse complement strand
CGCTGGAACTTTTATGATTTGATTTAACTGAAGGTGATATAAAATCTGTTGATAATATTTAATTAAAGCTATTTGTAAAAAACTGACTATAATGAAAAATACTCCATATAAGAGAGCTAAGTTTAATAGTTGTTGCCACGATTATGATAAAAGTCTTGATAATTGTTTACGAAAATTATAAAAATCAATTTAGTCCTGTCAACTTAACATTTTTGCAAACATTGCGTGACAGAATTATTTTAGGTATCAAAAATAAAAATTTGGGCAGAAAGTTGATGTATCAGTCAGATCTAATTTTAGCAAAAGCTTCAGATGGTATATGTGAAATTGAAGAAATTATGGAAAGACAATTAAAATAACTACAAAGTGGAGATATTCAAGATGTAAATAAGGTAACGTTTAAAACAAAATCCAAGTGTCTATTCTGCGGAAGAGAACAAGAATTTGTAAGAGGTAAACGTCCTGCTAATGATTTTAAATGTAAAATATGTAGAGGGCGAAATCATTTTGCTATTGTTTGCAAGAAAAATATGGAGGAAACTAAACAATCCAACAAGAAACTTAAATAAAGTAAGAAAAACGTAAAGAAAATAATAGTAAATTTCGATTCGAATATAGATTTAGCGAATGCTGCAGATTTAAGTAGTAAAGATGAATGTAAAATAAAAGAAGTAAATTATATTGTGTAGAGTATCCATAATTCAGCAAATTGACGTAATGTACAAGCAGAATTAAAGTGTCGTGTTAATAAGAAATAGAAAACTATTAAATGTAACCTTGATACTGGTGCAAACGTTTGCATAATTGGATACAAAAATCTATGTAAAATGCTTGAAACTGCTAATCTTGAAATAGAAAAGTTTTGTCATACATTGCAAGCATTTGGTGGTTTAAGCATTCTTGTTAAAAGTGGACTAATTCTAACAAGCAAACATAAACATGATTTATATAAAATTAAATTTTAAACAGTAGACCTAAATCATAGACCTTTACCATCACTACTATTCTCAGATTGGGTGAGCAATATCTTGATTGTAAAAAAATTCTTTTACAATTTGTTTGAATCTAATTCACCCAACAACTACAACAACTGTTTTCAATTGTTGATACTAAAAAAGGTTTTTGGCATATTAAACTGTTAAGGTGACTAATGTTAGCTACCGATGTTTACAATAATAATAAATGTTATTTATTAACGTTTTATAAACAGGATAACAAAAGTAAACCAGCTGTGGCAACCGTCGAAAAGCCGTAAAAAAACTAAACTGATGTCCTGCAAAATAATGACAAACTTTTCTATATTACTAGTACATACAAAGAGCGGGATTCTGTAGGTCTTCGTAGAAACAGATAATAATGATGTCCTAGAAATATTTAGCAGAAATTTTGTGGTAGGCCCTTTAAGAGGAATTAGACTAAAGCAAAATTTTTTACTTTTACAATATTCAAAGAGATATTGAGGGTAGTTTAAAACGGATTACTTTATTATCAGAAGCAATATTCTTCTCCCTGCAAAAATTCATAATGTGCAAATAATTAAATTATTTTCAAAGAAATACTACAGTAGTTTAAAAGAAACGAATTAACAAAAGGCAAGAACTTTTTTCCGTGAAAGGTTAGGGCCCAACGACATATTCGTAGAAATTAATATTCTTAAACATTTTAACTTTCAAAAAATGTTGAAAAGCGTGCAACACTACAAAACTTAATAAAAATAGTAGTAAACTAACTACATTCTGGATAGTCTTTGATCGTAGCAGGTGATTGAGACTTTCTTTTGGAGTTTCATCAGCACCGGGACTGTTTCAGCAGAAAACGTGCGAAATAAGAGTTGAACTTTTAGCTGGTGCTATCTTAATTTTTAGCTGTGGCAGAATATGCAAAGAAGCTAATAATAATGCTAAATTATAAAATGTGTTCATTCGGTCAAGAAGTGCTAATTTCAAACTGAACAAATTTAAATTAAATCTATGGCAAAAATCAATCAAATTTTTTGGACATGTCCTTACAGATAAAATATTAAAACTAGATGAATCACAATTTTCAACCATCAAGAATTTTTTAGCACCTACAGACAAACAAGAAATTTAGAGATTTATTGGAATGGTTATATACTTGAGCAGATATGTTTCAAATGTAACAACAAATTTTGCGTCACTTTGTAGACTAATTTTAAAAACAACTCAATGGTCATGGTCAGCATCAGAACAATGTGTGTTTAATAAAATTAAGAACTGATTTTAAATATTACAATATCTACAAACCTTAGTATGTGATTTAAGCAGTTTTGCTTGGGAGTGGCTGTTTATCAAGACCATCATGTTGTAATTAGTGGATCTATTGCACTTACAAAGGCAGAACTTAACTATACACAAATTGAAAAGTAACTACTTGATATTTTTTTTGGTTGCACCCACTTTAATCAGTTGATAGTAGGAAATAAAAAAACTATTGTCAAAACAGATCTTAAATTCTGAATCTACCATTTTAAACAACCTGCTAAACCTTTACAAAGAATGTTGCTAGCATTGTAATGAATAATGATATACTTTAGAAATGCAATTTGTTACTAATAAAGATAATGTTGTAACCGATACCTTGTTTAGAGTTCCAGAAAAAGATTAGGTCTACAAAATATTTAAACAAATTGAGCAAAATTAATTTAAC
Source organism: Ignelater luminosus (assembly GCA_011009095.1). Classification (NCBI taxonomy): domain Eukaryota; kingdom Metazoa; phylum Arthropoda; class Insecta; order Coleoptera; family Elateridae; genus Ignelater; species Ignelater luminosus. Next base: position 19,282 of record VTPC01006846.1, on the reverse strand, counting down.
AAAAAAGTTTCATGTATCAGACTCATGTCTTAAAAAATAAAAAGAGAAACTCAAGCGTGTCATATTTTTAAATCTTTATAGACGAGCGGATGATATTGCATCGGGCCACTATTTCTTAGTAGCAAAAATTAAAATTCAAAAACAGAACAGACAGAATAAACGAAAAGACCAAAATAGACCAGACATAAAACAAAAATTGATAAACCCAAACAAATTGGATGCAGAAACAAAAGAAAAACTTACAAGACAATTACAAACCGCGTCAGAAAATATCAACTATAACTTACCAATTGAACGCATATGGTTAGACTATAAAAAGACGTTCATTAAATCCTATAAACAGGTGTGACATGAAAAGGACGCAAACAGTGACTGAATCAGCCATGAATCATGGTCAAAAATAAATTTAAAAAAAATAAAATCCTTTGTACTACCAATTATCAAGGAAAAGAGAAACTACACAAAGAATATACAGCTTGTAGCAAAGCAGTAAAGAAAACGTATAAGGTAGGACAAACAGAAATATGTCGAAAAATTAGCAAATGAAGCACAAACCGCTGCTGACAGAAGAGATTCCAGAGAAATGTACTAGAAAATACGACAACTTGCAGGAAAACAAAGGAATCCAATGACCTGCCACTAAAAAACAACAATGGAATAAGCATCTACGCAATAAACAAACAAGTAGAAAGATGGCGTGAACACTTTGACAAAACACTTAACACCGAAAGTGTAGACACTCAATTTTCTCAATAAATACTGATACTCCTGCAAGAAAAGAGATAACCAACGCTTTGCTAGAAATAAAAAACGGCAAATCTGCTGGTAAACACATGATTACGGCAGATATATTAAAAATCTAAGTAAATACAACTGTGGACATCTTGAAACCAATCATTGATAAAATATGGATAGACGAAAGTTTTCCTGAAGACTGAAAAAAAGGAATAATCATCAAAATCCCTAAAAATGGAAACAAACAGAAATGTGAAAATTGGAGAGGCATTACACTATTAACAATATCTAGTAAGGTATTCTACCGTATCATATTGAATAGAATCAGCAGCATACTGTACAACAAGATCAGACAAGGACAAAATGGCTTCAGGCCGGGACATTCATGCATTGATAACATTAATACAATTAAAATCATAATAAAACAATCGCTAGAATATAGATCGCCTCTACAACTAGCCTTTAGAGGTTACAAACAAGCCTTTGGCTTCTTAAAGCACTAAAAAACCAAGGGCTCCCGCAGAAGATTATTAGGTTAATAAAAGAAGGTTACATGGGATATAAATGTTCAGGACGTGTGAGACAAGGATGTAAGCTATTTCTTATTGTGATAGATCTGATACTCTCCAAAATTATAAGAAATAAAACAAGAGGTATTAGACGGGGTCTCACTAACTAGAGTCAAAGCATGCAACTAAAGCTTCAGGATTTTGTAAATAAATCAAAGAAAGTCGGCCTGAAAATAAACGATTATCCAAAGTGATTAGTATAAATTCTCAAGAAAATATATTAATAAAAGTGAATGAGGATCCCTTTGAAATAGTAGAAGAATTCTCATATCTGGAAAGTATCGACTCTACTGGTGGAGGAACAACTATAGACATCTCAAAAGTAATAAATAAAGCAAGAGGAGTGTTTGCAAAAATGAAAAATGTTTGACGTTCAAGAAATAAGCGTGTTTAATGCTAATGAATTTTATTGTACGGCACTGAAACATGGCTAGTAACAAAAGAAATCAAAAGGAAACTTCAATCATTTGTCAACAGATGTCTATGAAACATACTAGAAATAGGGTGGCGAAATATAATTCTCAGCAACGAGCTATGGCAAACAACTAGGCAAGAATACATAAAAAGAAGGAAAACCAACAAATTCCCCTAGCCATTTCGCCCTACAATGGAATCCGTAAAGAAACAGACCAAGAGTAAGACCTCGTGTATCATGGAGAAGAACTGTCTTGGAGGAAACAAATAAGATCATTCTACAGTTACGAAGAATAACCCAGGACCGCATACAATGAAAAAAATACATACAATCAATATTATAAGTCCAACATACAATAAACTTTGTATTTTGCATTGTATATAATTATCCTACGTCCAGCAAGAGAATAATGGTTTATAATAATAATAATAATAATAATCTTGTTCAAAGATTATATTCCCGAATAGAAGGTTTTGTGTATCAACTCATATTTATCATCTAAAACCAAAAGCTGTCACTGAAAAAATTGGAATGAACAAATAAATCAGTAAATTTTACTATGATCATATTACCAAAAGCTTTCCACCTTTAAATACAGAACAACCAGTTATTTTGCAGCTAAATCCAACTGAATCGAAACTTTGGACTAAAGTTGTTGTTGCAAGAGACTTAAGTGATTCTTCTTATTTGGTTTAATGTTAATGACACGTTCTACAGACGAAATATTGTCGTCAAATCTATCATATCAACATCAACACTCCTGAATTAATTATTAATAATTAAACAGAGATAACAAATTATGACGAACATTCCGAATCTATTAAACATACTCGAACAGAAAATATACAAAATCCAGATTCTCATTAACAAACACACAGCAGCATAATTCAGAAAAGATCACTCACAACAGAACTCAAAATGTAATGTAAATGAGGAAAGAGAATTTTAAGTTGGATAAAACAGAGTTTTAAAAAACCAAATCAACGAGAACAAAACGTATCACTTTCAAGTGTATAAGTGATATTATTGTACAAATTAAATTTTGATAGTTCATGCGTATTTATTAATTTGTTTAGTTTATTTAATATGTCTTGTACAGTGGACCTAGTATAAGCTTGCGGGTCACCCTGCGCAGAAGTGGAACACAGATAGGAGATGAACGAGAGAGGCACCGCATACGCGTCAGAGCATTTGTACATTAAGTGACAAAAGTTGCATCTAAAATATAAACAGGATTATATCGTAGTTGAAAATAAAATTTAACTCTAGAGCTCGTAGTGACCTTTTGTGCGAAAAACCGTGATGGATTTTGGGAAATTTTATTAATACAAACTTTTGGATGACTAGTATATATTTGCATATCAAAAAATATTTATGTTATTTAAAGATATAGTATGAATTAAATTTTAAAATATTTAAATAAATAAAATAAAAATTAAATATATAAATTAAATAAATAGTATTAAATAGTTCCAACATTAATTTTAAAAACAACACAATTACTCTAACGTACCGCAATAATTAAATAACTCAAATAACACTCTTGCCATAGAAATTCTCTGTAGCTTATGAAAAGTTGTTGACCAGATGTCTTGTAATTCGGGAAAAAACCATAAATGTACATTTCCTTTCCTTTCAAACATTTTTAAAAAGACGATTGACATTTTTCCAAAGATTTATAATACCCTTTTTGTCATTCAAGTTGTAAAATTTACCTAAACCTTTTTATCAAAGAGAAATCCTAACTAAACACATTTTTAAAATCTTTCAAATAGAAAATGATTTGAAATTGCTATTGCAGTAAACTGAAGAAATATTTAATAATTAAAATCTTCGCCCAAATTTATAATTAAACTATCAACTACTAAATCTAATGCAGGTTCTTTTTTCATGTATTCCAATTCGTAATTTCTACTGTGTTCACACCTCGATTTCCATTCTTCGGCAGAAAATTGTTCAAAAAATTCACGACAAAATTTCTCAACCTCCTTGAAATCAAAATTGACATTTTGTTCTCTTACATATTGTTATAACGACGCCCATACAAGCTTTATCAGGTTCAAATCCGGGTGATAAGGTGGTAATCTTAAAACATTATGACCATTTTCTAAAAGGATTTTGTCGATTTCGTAAGTTTTGTAACGAGGCTTATACATTTGAATCAAGTTGTATAATTCCATATTGTCACTAAAAGATATATTTTTAATTCTTAGCCAGCTTCTCATATCTTCTTTTCTGCTTGCACTTGTCAGGCATTTTTCCGCCACTACATTATGATATGGGGCACTGTCAATCACTAAGACGCTTCGAGCTGGTAAATTTGGTATAAGTTTCTCCTGAAGCCATTTTTTATAATTTGAAAAATTCATTTCGTGGTGATAATCGCCCGTGGTACTTGAAGATTTGAACATCAATTCTGCTCTTTTAATAAATCCATTTTCGCTGCCGGCATGCACAATTATTAGCCTTTGACCTTTTCTCAATCCTTCATTGCTATCATCACTCCATGCCTGGTTATATGTGTGAGATGAATGTATGTACGTTTCATCCATATATACGATTGGGCGTCCTTCTTCTCTGTATCTCTTCATATTCCTTAAAAAATTCAGTCTTTGATGTCAAATTTCGTGTTTTTCCATTAGGATTTTTTTATTTGTCTTGGTTTTTCGCCAACGAAATCCTATATTGTGAATTTCTTTGCCTAAACTGTCTTCACTCCCCGTGTAATCCACTGCTTCCTGAAACTGTTTCAAAATGTTGTGAACCGTAGGAACTTTTTTCTCTGTAACGTATAAATTAGTAATTAATCTTCTCAAAATATCTCAGTCAGCGACATCAAGGTTTGTTTTAGTATGGGCCTTCTTTCTTTTCTTAGTTGGTGTTGTAAACATAGAACCCTTGTCCTTGGAAAATTTGGCTGCTTCTTGTTGTATCGATTGTACTGATCGTAAGGAAATACCCGTAGCCTGAGCAACACGTTTTTGAACTTTTTGTAATGCTATAATAGGTGCACCAGCTTCTGCTTCTTCCTTCATGAACTTTAAAACCGCATTTATGATTTCACGACACTGACCACTCAAAGTTTTATTCTAAACTTTCAATCTTAATTAAATTAATTAATAATTAATTAAATGAAAATATCGAAATATGTAATTTATAAAGATACAATACTAATAAGGCGAGAAACTTCAACGCTGAATCCCGAATTTTAAATAGAATTTATAAATTAATTCGATAGATAATCAATACTATAATAAATATAATAACAAACCAATAATATTAAAAATATAACTAATAATAGAAATAATAGCAATTACTAGAGATAAATCGAAATTAATAGTAAACTTACTGTGAGGTACAGAAAAAAATTGTAGTGATACTTTTCTTTCGAATGTACACAAGTTACTGCCTGGAAAGTCGGCTTAAAAGTGAACTCTCCCCATCCTTCTGAAGGATTTGCCAGTGCGCATCGGAGGTTCACCCGCAAGCTTACGCTAGGTCCACTGTATCTATTAACAAAGAAGGGGAGATGTTATAGAATAGGTTAGATACATAGATATGAGCTGCTAGAGCAATTGGATAAATAATTTTGTATTCTTGATCTAATAAAAATAATAAATAAATTCGAATTTTTATTTAAAAATATCATATTAATTACACATAGGATAGCAATTTACGCCTAATGGCCTTTTAGATTGGCCTAAAGAATAAACAAAATTAAGGATGGCTACACGAATTCAAGTATTTCCAATAATTGTAATTACTTATTGAACAACACTATTATGCAAAAGGGATTGGAAAAATAAAATCTTTATGTTATTTGTTATTTTATTTCCTACAAAACTTTCTAATAATCTAGCAGTTATTTCAGAAAATTTTAAGGTTATCATATTTTTAAGTGATGTAAAAAAATATTTCGCATGAACTGCAGATGGTCTTTGCGTTTATGACGTGTAGTAAACGCGAACTGACAGGAATGTAAATTCATTCATTCGGTAACAATAAAAATAAACCTAGGACATAAAAATATTCCTCTGCGAAATATCTTTATTTAAATATCGGCGTATAAATTGTGAAAAGAAATATTTTGATTTTAAGTTTTATAAATCACAAAGTATCCACAACGGTCGTGAAGTGGAGAAAGTTCCATGGAGTGAGAATCGAACTTTTACTGGGTTTGTTGAATTGAACGGAGACCAGTCGACTGAAAAATAAACTCTTTGGTCACGATACATATATTCTGAAGATCCAAAGTAAACAAGTTTCTTTTTCACGGATATTTGAATGTTTTCGATATTTTCAAGTGAGGGTAAAACTGCTGAAATATTGTGTTCGGCTATTATAGAAGCAAACATTTATGATATACGCATGTTGACTTATTTCAACAAAATACAGCTTTGTCCAACATATTTATATAACATGTATATATTTGTTGTACGTATGGTATTATCAGTAACATAAGTAAACATGGAAATACATATTGTTACAGTCTTGTACTATAAAACTAAATGGTGTGCTTCTTTTATTTGACGCTTTCTTTATGTGTTAGCAAGCTAAATCTACATTTACTACCATTTTGTGAGTTTTTGCTATTTTAAATCATATCTTTCTGTAGGTTTTGATTAGAGATGTGTACTCGAATATACTTAAAATACGATTTGTTGATTTGAAATGTGAATGCTTTATGACTTAGTGTTTTTATATTATTCTAAAGGCCGAGATATCCATTTCTTAATTCAACTCCCAATAATTAATTGCTTGGTTTTTTCTCCCAATAATTATTTTACTTACTAAAGCCACTTATTAGCTAAATATCTTACTAATAAAGTTCTTAATAGGTGCCACTAAATATATGTCAAATTGTGTGGTAAGGGGAGAGATGAATCTATTTGGAACACTTTTCAAAATAGTAAGGAAGGTCGAGTATCTAGGAGTGACACTGAATAGTAAATTGACCTCAAATGTCTTCTGAAAAAAATAACGGACAAAGTTGCAGGAGTATATTGGAGAACGTTTAATTAATAACAACTGAAATCTTTCTAAAGGATGCTTTACTTAATTATATTCATGGTTGTCGAGTATGCAGCCTTAGTATGGTGGTAAATAAAGGACTGCAAGAACAAACTAAGTAGGATGCAACGATCAGCCTACAAAAACATCCATGGCAGTCATAGTAAATCTGACTTTTCTGTATTCAGTGATTAAGCCAAGAGACTAAGAGGAGCATATACAGACTTAGAATCATCTCTCACGCCCTTAATTAAGTAACATACATAGACTCCCAGTATGGTGCCAAATAGGATAACAGAAGATACGCCAGCAAAACCTTAATTTCGCCAAAAAAAGATTGGATACCTGAACAAAGTGTTATATGAATTATTCTTTTACACAGGGGCAAGCTGTTTCAAGACATCACAGAGAGCATAGGCTGGAAAATATGCAATGGGTGGATCGAGATGCAAAGCATCTAATAGTCTTAGTTTGCAGCAGAGATATAATACGCAATGCTAACTTGTGCGCAGTAATGATTTAAGAAAAAAATGTTTAAAGTGGCTGGTTAGGCCATGCTAACGGCATTAAAATTCTGCAAGTAGATGTAGTAATGTAGTAGGAAGTTAGGGAACTAAGCTCCTGGCAAAAGAAGGAAGCAAAAATTCTTTATAGGACCAAAATTAGTTTGTAGAATTACACACGAAGTGGAAAAACAGATCAGAATATTACTAACACTAACAAAAAGAATAACTTACTCAGAATGAACAAGCAGGAGATCAAGCTACGGGCAGGTCTAATAATGAAGCATTGCTCCTTATTTTAGTTATTGTGCAATTTGTGCGAATTTTTTCACCAATTTCTGATTTTACATCTAACACGATTTGTTTATATGCAAGGATTTATTATACACCTTTAATGGTTTTTACTTCTGCTACTCTTCAGTATGTTATATTATTTATGAAATGTTTCCTCCACCCCACCTTTGGTACATTATTATCACAAATAAGCACAATAATGTCATTGTCTTTTATGCATTTTTGCACTTTGTTTAATCTTTATCTAAGTATTTTAATCAATTTTTTCTAAACCACACTTTCTACTTAAACAACTTATATTAGATTGCAACAATTTATATTTGTGACAGTGTAGATTATAATTTAACTGAACTTTTGGTTTCGCATTGATAAAATAATATTCTCAGCAACACTGTTCTAAAAAGAATTCAAAAGCAAATATTCCTTTTTCAGTTGCCTGGAATTTTAAAGACTTCATGTGCTTCAAGTCAGTTCTATTCAGCCCAATGCTGTTCTTAAGTCATTAAGAAAGCACGTTTGGTCAACTTTTACTTTTAGATTTTTTTTGCTGGTTTTTAAAGTAGCTTAGAAATCGACAATGATATCTTCAAAGTATACATTTTAATTTTAAAGGAACAAGAGCAGCCTTTAACTGATCGTTCTTTCCTGAAATCAACAGTTTTATAGTTTAGAAACTGTCGAACTGCGTATCAGAGTTTAGATTCCACTAAGTTCTTTTTTGGAAGTCTTGCATTAACTACAATTAACAGTTTTGGTACGCTCTATGCTGACAATATATCAGATCAAAGAGCGACGTACTGTGAATTAAATATTTCTTTGTATAGACCTGAACCTAAAATTCCTAAAATTATACAAGTTCGATGTTTTTGTAATTTTGACCGAAACTTGTTGAATGATTTAGAGTTATATCCCTGGAAAGACTTAATTCAAGAACGTGATATTGATAATAAGTTATCCCTATTTATGGTTTTTATTTGGTCGCTCTTCGATGTTCACGCCCCGGTAAAAGAGGTCAAAGTTACCAAGCAAAAAGTCCTTGGCTGACCGACAACTTAGAAGCAATCATGAGGGAAAGCGACAGTGCTTTGAGGAAGTCCAGACGTACTGAATTCGTCTCTGATTGGAATAGGTACAAAGAGTTAAGGATCTTTACGGTAGCTTCTATACGGCGGGAAGAAAAAGCATATTTGGACACGTTCTCTAGGAAAAAAGATTCTCGCAGATTATAAAAAGCCTTAACCAACCTCAGCGTACGAGGTGCAACTGTTCGTAGTATTCTCTCAAACCTAGCTGATTTTAATTCGATTGGTAACTATTTCAGCTGCTCAAGTCAGCCTTCAAATAATCACTGCGTTAACCAAATGCAATATTTCTTAAACAATTATAACTATGATACTCACTTTTCCTTTTTTCTTACAACTGTAAATAAAGTACATGATATTTAACATAATTTAAAATCCAATGCTTTAGGTACCGATAATATTTCTTTGATTACGTTGAAATACTGTAGCCCATTCATTGATAAATTTATTACCTATATTATTAACTGTTGTATTGAAGTAGGTCATTTTCCGTCTGCATGAAAAAGTGCTGTTGTACTTTCTCTACCTAAAGTTATAAATCCAAAGAATTTTTTCGATTTGCGAATAATTAGTATTTCATCTTGTTTATCTAAAATTTTTGAAAAAGTTTTACATAAACAAATGTATAACTTTTTCAACAGTAATGAACTTTTGCCTACGTGTTAATCCGGTTTCAGGAAGAGGTTTAGTACGGCAGACTCCCTGGCTTCTGTTGCGAATAATATTATCAATTCTTCTGATAAAAAATTAATCACTGCCTTGATTTTGCTAGATTTTTCAAAAACATTTGATATCATATGCGCAAAATTACAATATTATAGTTTTGTTGAACCTGCCGTCAATCTGATTAGATTTTATCTGTCTGATAGAATCTTAATGATACAGTATAATAATAGATTTTCTACTTCCTACCCTATTACGTCTGGCGCACGTCAAGGTTTGGTCTTGAGACCTTTGTTGTACATTATCTACACGGCAAATATTCTAAAGTCTGTTAATAACTGTAACATTCAAGAGTATGCCGACGATACGTAAATGTACAAATCTTGCTTTTTCTGAAAGAGCCCAGGCCTATGAAGACATCAATCTTGACCTGCAAAAGATCACTCAGCTTTCTTTCGAACATAATCTTACATTAAATAGAAATAAATCTTGTTTACTATTTTTTGGAAATCGAAACCATACCCTAATTATTAAAAACGATCATAATTTGCGCATTAAATTCAGCTAGGAACTTGGGACTTATTTTAGACATTAACTTACGATTCCAACAACATGTCTGTAAATTACTTCAGAAAACTTACTCTTCGTTGAAACTGTTATATTCCAATCGAGAAATTTTGAATTTTGCTTAAAGGAAATGCTCTCTGAATCATTGGTCTTATCACATTTCAACTACTGTAATTTTATTTATAGTTCTTGTCCTGATGCATGTGACAAGTACCGCATTCAAAAAACGCAAAATTGGTGTTGTCGATTTATCAACAATTTACGTCGTTATGACTCTGTTACACAAAGAATTTTAGACCTAGGCTGGTTAAACATGGAAAATAATTGGAAGTATCATTTGGGAGTATATACATATACTCTACTTTCAACAAAAAGTACTACATCTCTTAGTTCTGAATTGATACCTGGGATACAGGTGCATTGCACAAATACTAGGTATACTTATATGCTCACTATGCCCTTACATACGTCTTCATTGTTTCAAAGAAGTTTTATATACAATGCTGTCAAGTTTTACAATTCTCTTCCATCTGATATGCGAGGTCTCAATTTAAAAACTTTTAAACGAAATTTAAGACACTACCTTCTCAGTAAGCAATAATTTTTTGCCTCTTCATCATCTGCCTACCTGGTTCACTGATTTGCTCGTTTTGTAGTCAGAATTGTTTATTTATTTTTATTTTTATTTTATTACTTTGCACCTAATCCCTTAGTTAAACAGAGTAGCCTTTGGCAAAATTTTGCCAGCGGATTAGATTGTATATATTTAAGTTTAGTTAATATATTAATAATAAAGGCGATTAATAAAGCTATGCATAAATTTCATTACAAAAACAATGCCCGAAAATAGGTTGAGTTTTTCTTTCTAATAACCTCCCCAAACAAAGTAGGGATGAATACAAGTCGGACATTTCTTTCTATTAACCTTCTTCCCAAAACTATGCACAGACGCTATTGGATTTTGTCCTAAAGTAATATCCTCCAGAGGAATATACACAAAATAATTTAGGTTTTGCCTTTTATTAACCTTCAAGGAAACAATGCTCAAAGGCAGGTTTGGTATTCCTCTGCATTAACCTTTCTGAGAGAACTATATGCGCTAAGGTTAGATTTTTCCCTCCATTAACTTTTTTAAGGCAAGTATACACGAACACGAGTTGGACTTCGCTTTCCAAAAACCTTCTCTAGAGAAGTGTACACGGGCAGGGGTCGGGCTTTTTCACTCTTCCCGAGAAAAATATGCATAAACACAAATATTGAATTCTGGTCTTCAATAATCTCTTCAAAGGTGCTACGCACAAAAGCTACATTCGGGTTTCACTAGCAGTTCATAAAGTCACCGGAGGAAATCATACAAGGTTTGTTTTCTACAAAATTATACACGAACACAGACTAGACTTCTCTCTCCACTTATTATCTAGAAGAAGACATGCACGAGTGCAGGTGGGGCTAATCTAGTTCTACCTTTGACTAAGACTTAAAAAAAATGTACTTAAACACAGGTTGGACTTTGCCCTTTATTAACTAGTTGTTATATTTCAAGACGTACCGGACCGTATATCTCCCCATTAAACCTCTAAAAAAAAGACTAATTTGATTTTTTAGTAAACAAGGCGGGTTAATTTCAATTTAAAAAGTAAAATATAATTTTGACTAATCCAAAGAATGGTGTTCCACAGAACAAAGTAACAAAATGTAAAAAGATACGGGCATCGCTGCAAACAAATTGAAAGTACCGGGATAAAAGACAGGACAGTTGTACGGTGCCGATGCCGGCAGTATGTAGCTGACCAAATGTTTAACTGATACAAAACTCAAAGTTTTATTTTATATTTATTTAATTAGTCTAATTTCTATAAAATAGTGAAATATACGTAGCACAATAGAACAAACCCATTTACCTTTAATTACTGTGCATAGGTAGTTATAATGGAATACTTTGTTCAAGAAAAATATTTATCTCTATTATTATTTCTTAAAGTCAAAAATAAGATTATGTACTGCTACTTATATTATCAGGATTTCTATTATTAGCAGGCATTTATTCGACGGCTAGAATTTTTCTTTTAGGAATAAGGTTCCCGCCTGCTGGAACGAGAACAATTGCCTTAGGATAAATCTAATCTTTTCTTTTTTTTTAAATTTTACTAATAAATGCACATTTACACTGTAATCAGATAATTGAACAATTAAATTTTAAACTCTGAACTTAGATTCATTGCAGTAACTTTATTATTTGCCTCTATTAACTTGTTATTTAACTGTATTACTGCAGGATAGTCTTTGACGAATTGATTAAACAGTACAGTTCCATTTAAACTTTATACAGTTATTAAACATCACATACCGCCTAAAACAATTATATCGCTAAATTGAAATATACTGTGCCGTTGTTTGTAACGTTTGGCTGTTTTTAAACTACATAAATAAATGTAACGCTACTTCTTACAACTTTTAATTTAAATTTCAACGTTGTTCATATCAGTAAAGCTGATCGTGGAATTTGTAACGGCTGATGAACAATTTTCCTGTTTTTATTTAACATTGTATTAGAATAGTTACTTTTAAAATATTCTATTCACAGACAATTCCAATAAATAGCTACTTTTTCTAGTTTCTTTCTTCATAACATTCTAGAAGCATATAAAAAATGAGATATACGTTTTCTTTGTTGCACAAATTTGGCAACTATAGCCGGTACTAGAAAAGCAATCAGGTTAAAGTGTTAGCGTATCCGTGCGAGAAATTCAATTTAGGACTACGAGTGGCCGCATAACACTTGTTCTTATCTCTTTCTCTGTCCACTGAGAACATCGCGCCCCTGCACTGAAACTCTATTATAAGCTCGATCATGGAATCCATTTCCATGGCTCGGGCTATACCGAAATTCTTTGGAGAGTAGCCAATACAAATTCCCGCATTTGCATACGAATCGCTTTTCATGTTTTCATGTTTGAAGCTATTGTTATATATGGTGCTTTTTACACCCCGCATATATGCATCCATGTAAACCTGAATAGCTACACAGCGTCGCTTAACTAGCACAACGCAATTGACAGCTGTCTAGTGCAAACATCCACTTATAAAAGTATGGTTGAAATAACCAAATTGACTCAGCAGGAAATGTTTCCAACGCTCTACAATTCATGAATGTACGAAAATTGCTTTAGATTTCTCAAATTACTATTTATATTGCGTAGAAACGACAAAGGCAGATATGAACAAGGTTATAAATGTTAAAATATTTTTCAACTTTCATCACTAAATTGCACTCGCTTAGGGTGATTTCTTTTTAACAAGCAATCTTCGCGAAGCCGGAACAGATTCTAAACGTCTCGCGAGTAGTCCCCAATTGATACTAAAGTATCATGTAAGCTGACAGCAGTAACGTAGGAAGTAGAATTCAAAGTAACTGAAAACACGAGTTGCTACTTCTTGAAGCTCAAAATTTTCACCCTCTGTAAGCAGCAAGCGTCAAAACATACCCCCTGGGTGTTCGTTGACGTACTGCTTTGAAACTGATGCCCTTTAGGTGGTGTTGTTAATATTAACTTGTTTCAACGCAATGCGTTAACTGTTACTTATATAAAAGAATACACAATCTACCCCTAAAACTAAGATTAAGGAATGTTTATGTAATAAGTATAAAGATTACAGCAATTCATTCTTGGTTCTTAAAACATTGAGACCTAAATTTTCTACCAAGTAATGAAAGAATTGTAGTTAAAAATCTAATCTATAATTTTAGGCCTGGGCAATTAATAAAACTATCAGGGTTATAAAAAACTTTTTGATTATTAAAGCTGAAAACCATCGTTAAGTTATTTAAATACTGATATTGTACCTATTATGGTAATTAGTACACAATGATGTTTAGTTGTAGCTATTAAGTGTTGCAATTTGTCACGTAGCCTTGTTAATCATTTCGCAATACACTATTTAAATCGCTTGCCAACCAAAGGCCATAAAGAGTTCAAAATGTGATCTAGCTTCAAATATGGATTTTTACTAGATTGAACAATATCAAGAAATATACAGGGTGTTGCGTTTAGTAAGCAGAAGTTATCTGCCGCTGAACTAAATCGTAAAATCGTAAAAGCGTAAACATTGGAATTCTTTTGGGGTAACATTATGAAATAATTTACAAAACAAAATCTTTCTATAACAACTTAATAATTCAGACCAGAACTGACCAAAAGCATAATTTATTTTCTCTCTTCTATCATTAGATCTTCAGCTGTATATTATTTATTGTCATGAAGGAATATCAGAAAACTAATAGCAACCTTATACTCTACATCATCCCAGTAGAAGCCATCAGCATTATATGATGATACGAATTGGAGATCTAAGCATTTAGTAGTTTTACAAAGTGACTAGGCTACACCTCTTAATGAAACAGGATTACAGTCTCTATTACCAGCAGCTTATATTTCAAATGGTTTTTGAAACTGTATTAACCTAAACTAGAAATTCCACAACGCCTTGTGAACATGTCTGGGGCTTTTTAACATTCTGCGTGAGTTTGATACCTTGTGTTAAATAACAAGCTTCAAAGTATAAACTCAAAAACATCATAATTTAATTCCATTCTCATGCAGGGGCGGACTGGCGGTCCTTGAACAGCCCGAATTGTTGATAACGCCGCGCCGGCTATTTTTTTAAATTTTATATTATGCTCATTTGGCTCAATAAATCGGGGGATGGCCCAATCACTTTCATAGCTAGTTCGCACCCGATTCTGTTTTTCCGTACTTGTACGTATGTAATGCATATAGCAATGGAAGCGGAAACGAAAATTTGAAAAGTAAAATTTTCAATTATTATATTTTGCTTTAGATGTGTAAATAAAAAAAGAACCATAATTACTAAGTCTATAATGAGCCGCCTTTCTACATGAACTGTGTCATTATCGAGTTTCAAATCTTTCTGAATTTTCTCCTCGACTTAAACTATTCCTGTAAGGAATATGAATACAAGCAGATGTTGTTTTAAAAAAGCATTTAATCAAAACTTACATTTTTGCAAGCATTTTCTTCTTGTTTATGAAAAAGGGCTTAGCGACTGTTGTTGGGTTTTTTGTGATTCTATTACTTGTAGCCATGGGCATCCGCAGAAATCTTGTTAAGGTAGAGGAGGTGAAATTTAAGAATAAGAGTTGCATAGTGAAACTATAGCCATTTTAACTATTTGAACCCTTCAAAGCTTATTACATGTAAGCGCTCCCCAATCAGACAAGATCTCCTTCAGACTCCCAACAAGACATAAGTGGGTGTCACGTTTTTGTTTGGATTCGATACCGTGGGGCGTCTCTAGAAATTGTGGCACCCAAGGCTCGTGCCTGAGATGCCTTGCTGGGAAAATGACATATAATCTTTCCACCCAATTTGTATTTTAGGGAGAGGATGATAGAAGTAGCCAGATATGAAAACGAATGAGGTTTGCAATAGTTCTTGTCTTCAACACAACAAACCAACAAATTTCAATAAATCAATCTGACTTGCACAGTAGGGTGGAACTTAACCATATGGTGAAAATAAAATCTTTTTGTTTTGATATGTAATAGTAAAATTTGTTTTCCTTTTTAGATGCCTAAACTACTAGTAAAAACTTTTATGTTAATTCATTTGTTTTCCGGTGCCAAACGGACGTTAAAGGTTTACAATTTAAATATAGAGTAACGAAAAGTTAAAAAACACAACTCTTAGCTCATATTTGCTTATATTAAGCAAACACTACCGAGAAGTCAGTATGAGGAGGTGGCTGCGTATCGCCTTCTACCCCCCCTCCAGCCCCTTGTTATATCAGCTATTCAACCTGCGGGTTTATAGTCCTTTCTTGTGGTAAACTTTGGCATAACATTGCAAAACTTCAACCTCCCCAAGATAAAACTATTTATAGCTTCAGATCCAGACACCATTGACGCGGCTTTCGTGACAATTCCACTGCCTGAGTATGACAAGGAAAACATGGAAAATCTAGTGTTTCTCCGATTTGTATCATATTTTTTACTCTTTCGTCAGATAAATCCGACAAGGCAGGAGGTTCCGTCAGTTTACAATCATTCCAATTTATTAAATCTATATACGTACTCAGAAGCTTCAAGGTTAAGGGGAGGAATTTCAAATCTCCTAACACTTTTATTAGGCTTGGATCTAGCTGCAAGTATCCTCCTAATCCCAAGTTTTCTAATATGTAGCCGGAAATCAGTTATTGTCAAAAGTATATTTTCATGATTGCCCAAAAAGACATTCCTTTGAATGACTGGATCAATGATGTCTTTGTACCTTTTTTCAGGTACCTGGAGCATTTAATCATTTCCGACAAATAAATAGATCCATCCTTGCAAGGAACTTTTACTTTCATGTTGAACCACATATGGCTATACATTTTATTAACACATTCGACAAGAACCTTTAATTTAGAGGAGGAACTCTACAGGACACATATAAAAGCAAAATTCTATTTAGTGTTATTAACCAACGAGTGTGAGCAATTTTTCCTGGGTTCTTTTTTGCTAACTCTTGGGGAAATATGCCGCTTGACAAATTTTGAACAAGTACTTTAAGTCCGTACTCAATTTTTTTATAATTTATAATTTCCATATCTTCACATTTTTCCAATTGTTTTTCTATTGGCCCGGAGAATCTTTTAGGACCCGTAGTTTGCCCATCGAGTTGTTGAAATATGTGCCTAAAGGGAAGCTCATTTGCATGCAGTAAGTAAATTATCCATTGTAAGGGTCGTTGTAGTCTTGTTTCCAATATTTTGATAACTTCAGATTGACTTCTCCTATTTACGGCGGTTCTATCGCACCAAATCAGTTTCAACTTGATATATTTTGATCCTGGCTCTTGCACTAAGACGATATGTTCTTTCTTAATGATTTTTCGATACACTCGTTTTCTCTTTGCTTCAGTTCTAATGGTGTTTTCTTTTCTGCCGTCAAAATACAAGCCTTCCAAAATTAACTCCTGTGGTATTTTATGCTGTTTCAAATTCTTTCTTTGCTTTTCTCTTTGTCTTCTTAAAGCCATTCTGTCGATTACCTTCTCTTTATTATTGTTAGAAATAAGACCCATGATATTCCTGTTCTTTCAACTGTGAGGGCAAGAGCAGGTAGATGAAATCTTTGAGTTTGTTTTTTCTTTTCAGTTCTGCTGGTAGTTGAGGTAGATGGTTGATTGTCAAATTCAAGATTAGTAGAGCTATCAATTGTACCTATACCTTGGCGAATGAGCCATCAAAACGTCGCTTTCCTGTTTTAAAATACCTTTTCCTTCTTTGATAATTCTTTTTCCCATCTTTCGGCGTTGCCCATCGTTTTTTTTGAAGTTTTTATATCTCTTGATCCTATTGTCATCATCCTTTTATCCCTTTGGTCTTTGAAAAGGTTGCGTTCTTGTTCTGATACACGACAAACTTTGGTGCATTTACACAAAAAAAAATCTTTGCACTTACAGGAGCTTACATCAAAAAGTTTCTTTGTCGATTGCCTAAAATTTTGCAATTTTATATTGAAGGTAGAATTATTCATTCTACTCTTAATACTTTTCTTTAAATTTCGACATTTTTCATGATAGTCTCTGATCATTTCTACGATTCGTGTATCAGAAACCGTTGAAATTGAAGCTCAGAGCCATACGTTTTTAATTTAACTAATCAATTAATCAACATTCAGAAACAATAGGGTCCCGATTCTAGTTGTCAGATTTTAAGTTATAACCCATAAACAATGTTTCATAACATCTTCGTATGTTGGCAATATACGACTGTCTAAAGTTAATTGTTTTGGTTCACCAAACACAGGACACAATTTACCAAATTACTAGTTTTAGGTACGTTAATTGTTTATTAAGAATAATCAAATAACAAAACTGATAAACACACAAACACCACTTTGCATTAACTCGGACTAACCTTTTGTGACTCGCACTCAGACAAAACAGGCACAATGAAAGCCAATGTCCGCTGTGCCGACTAAGGTTAAATATCGCTAGAGTGAAGTTCCACCATCTTTTGCATATCATCCAAACTAAACTGTTCTCTTTATTATAGGAATCTAACACTTCTTTATTTTATGTTTTCCATAATATAAACTTACTGATAACCTTAAAATAGCTTAAATGAAATTATTGTCTTTTTACATTTTTTTTTAATTCAGAGGCTTTGCGGCACCGGTAAATATCATTTGAAATTTAAAAGCAAAATATTTTCATTATATGGAGTTAAAAAGGAAAAGAATCTTCACTATTACAAAATCAAATTTGAAACTTCGTTTCTAAGTTCCACCCTACTACACAACAGATATTTTGGAAAGTAATGAATGAGGCCGGCAGTAAAAATTCTATTTGCACGGGTTAACTATACAGTCATCTATAAGTGTTTCTTGTTATTTAAAAACATTAAAGGAAATACTACTATTACAAATTCTGAGTGGGAACAAATGCTTTGTGGACGCCCATGCATCATATTGTTAGTTAGGGATCCAATCTATAAAAGTGGCAAGAAAACCCCGGTACAGAGAGTTTTAGTTACAGTCGCAATGTTTGGGTTTAAGCTAATCTCTGCGCCATTTTATAACTTGTAACCATTAAATTCTAATTATGTTAATATCCTAATTTACCGTAAGATTTCTAATACTCATTGGTAGATCTACCTTAAACATACAACTTGAGATGTACAATTCCATATTGTGAAAACAGGATTGAATACTTTTCTGAGCCCAACAATTCAACTGCAAAAATCAAACTACGAAAACGGAAAATCATTGCTTTATAGAGTTACGACACAACGTAAGACAATGAAAAGTACATTTGATTGATGATAAGTTGTGTACACCACAATCAGTCATTGAAAATTCTGCTGCTATTATACCCTTTCTTCTAACCAATAAGATATGTATAAACAGAGTGAGACAATAAATGCAAGCATTGAGGTAATGTGTATAGACCAGTGGTAAGTTTAGCTTTTGCGATACTTCTGTTCTACTATTCTGTTATTGTGTGCTAAATTATGAGACTGAGTAAAGAACTGCTTCGACTTGCCAAATGTTTTAGTTTACGCACTATATCTTTGTAAATTATGGACTTTCTTTGATGACGCTATTTCTCCATGCAGCTCGACCAAGAATATACAAATTGAGTTCTGTTTAAGATCTAAGCAAGTGTTTGCTTTATTGTTTTATTGTGTCCCTATCTGCTTCAAGAGTATCTCACTTTCAAGGCAATTAGAAATATGATATATCATTTACAGAAATCCGAAGATACAGACTTGCTCTCATACATGCACAATTTTGTTGCAATTAACTAAGTAACTTTATTATCTTTACCATTTTTCAGCTTTCAACGGTAAACCATCAAAATTAAATTATTTAAATCACGCACAGTTTACGTAAAACTACATCTCAGCTCAAACTACTCAGTTTTCTTTTTATTTGCGACA
>VTPC01006843.1:120100-140226 GCA_011009095.1 Ignelater luminosus | reverse complement strand
TTTTTATTACGCCCTGCAGAAATATGAGACGTGTGTGTATGTGCGAGGTTAATCCGGGTCACCGGATTATTCGCAGTTTTTCCCTTTTCTCCACGTTGATAATAGAAATTATCTTCCTTTAAGAAAATTATTTCTAAATCGATCTAATTCTAAATTGGGTTCCATTCTTGAGGCGCTTAAACTGACGTCATGAAATAAATCCGTGAAAATGTGTTTTCCCCTACTGAGGTAAAATTTAACAAATTGACTTCTATACTGCTGCTTAGCATGAGTTTATGGTAGACGGAGATTTTGTTATAATCTTTCTTCACTTTTTCCCACTATTCGCTGTTGGCAGTTAGATACGTATATTTTTAAGTTGAAATCTATTCAACTATTTATTATCTCCATTAATTCTTATTGTAATACCTCCCCCTTCACACTGTTCATTATCTTGTTCGTCGTTATTGAAAAAGTCAATCAAGTTGGTTAATTATGGTTCTTAAAATAACTACAACAATAGGAAGAAACGCAATTGATTGAAAGAATTTATATTTCATTCTTTTGTTGACATAATAAAAATTCAATGTTAATTTTAAACATTTTACAGACACGTGTAACACCTACAGGTAATAATATACGATCACCTTCACGGTGCTTATCAGTATCCTTTAACAAAAGCTCTTATCCAACTTCCTCAGCTGGAAAAAACAACGTCCTACGATAATAACAATTTTATCAACAACACAAAAATAACTCTTTAATCAATACCTTTTTTTAATCAATTATTTAATGTTTAATTTCAAAGGTCATATAAATCAACGATTCTAGACAAAAACTTTCTATGAGAAGCTGATATCTTCTCGATTTAGATTTAAAAAAAGAAGAAACAACGTTTGCACTACGATTGATAACTTACTATGGTTTCTGTTAAGAGAAGTCACCTACTATTACAAGACAGTTAATAATATATTTATGAACCAAATCGAAGTCTCTTTATTGATATTTTAAAGGGCAAGTTGAAATTAACAATGAGCAATAAAAGTGAATGCAAGTTGCAAGTCAAATAACTTCACATGCCTATTTTGTGGGCTATTTCATGAATATTTTACGATCCGTTACACTTTACGTACGCAACAAGCTAAACAACTGCCATTGATAAGATGTAAACAAAGTTGAATACTTAATATTACAAAGATTCACATTTAAGTCAAGACTAGACACATCTACTATTGCCACAAAAGCTTTCTTCCTGAGAAGAAGCAAAGACAAGGAGAAAACTAAAGTTAAAAATGTAACTATAGCAAGACGAGGTGTAAACAAAAATTCTATATCTGGGAACAAATCAAGGAAGCCGGACGCATCGTTAGTGTCCCGATAAATACTTAATCCTTACTTCTTGGGTGCCAATAACCTCAGCCCTATTTGACACAATCCCGTGTATAGTTACATCCTCAAATACGTTAAGAACCACAACATAACCTATCACATCATCAGTTACGCCTCCAAAACTTTGATCAATCTCGCATGCCGAGCACTTTCCGTCTTTCCCTTTAGAAATCTAACTAATAAAAGAACACTGAATTTTCTCTAGCGCCAAAGCAAATACTTTTAGAAGAGATTCTTGAGCTACGTTGAATCCTTTTGAAAGATGTAACCAAGATTACGCGTCTAGAAAATACCAAATGGTTGCGTGCATCTTTTAACATTTTTAATACAAAAATAGAGAAATGACTTTTAAGAACTATTGCAGTAAAATAACTTTTATCAGCCGTTGCGTTGTGATCCGGTGAGTACAGTATAGTCAATTCAAAATGTACGGTCGGCAACCCGCCAAACACAGGTCACGTTTTCGGCTTTTAGAGAATACCATGTAAAATTCAACGCACCCATGAAAATCTGTCTACTATAGCACTAAAACCACTCATCTAAGATACAAGCGCGTAACAACCACGGTCCGCGAAGGGTTGTAAAAAGATAGGCATATTTATTATAAATATGCACCGTCTCTAATTCGGTACGCTCGTTCGCCCGTTCAATTATTACCAATTCCGTTTTCGATTCTTCATCCCACTCCTGTAAGGTACAGTTGTCACATTTCTAATTAAGTGGTTGTTATTCGAAAACTATTAATCCGAAGTGTCCTATTTGTCTTCTGAAAGTAATTGCCATGAGCTTACCACTCTCGAGTTATCGCTAATATTTTCGTGGATGTTTCTGGAACTGTAAGCTTACAATTCCACAATGTAATCCAAGTCTGCTTCCGATAAGAAAACTATATATTTTCATCGTATGACCCCCAACAAAGGCATGGTCTGGTTACCATGTCCATCTTCTTAAAGCTTCTAAACAATTAACTCTTTGAAGTCAAATTTGCTGTGAAAGTCAAGAATAGCCTTCGTCATTGATAAGTTGGTAATCCGTAAACCTATTGATCGCATAAAATTCTAGGACATTCTGTACACGACACAGAAGTCCAGACATAAAATTATAATAAGCAAATCCAAATTCATAACTGTCTTTAGACATAAGAATAACTGCAGTGAAAGCATTGTTCAATCCGCAATCCGACACAGAAACACAAAATCTTTCACCTTTTACTGGTTAACGTTCAAAGTGATACCCAAAATACCTTGGTGTCATCAAGTCTCATTAAAGTTGTGTTCTCTCAATTTAACTGATATATTTCAAAAATGCAAATTCGTCTACCTTACACCAAAAATGTGAAGATTCGGTGCAAAGAAGCAATTATACTTGGTATGACTATGTAAAGATAAGTAAAATAATATATTTCTGTCATAGAGTTTAGTAATAATTCAGATGTTTCAGAAAATATATTTTTGTTGGTGTATACGGATGGTGTCCAAAGTTTCGGTAAAATTAGATATAACAAAAGTTAAAACGGACATCAAATAAGGTCAGTATTGGTTGTATATGTTACGGTTATTTTCATACTTGCCCTTAAAACCTCAACAAAAGGCAATTTACCACACATAGGGTAGCACAAAAGAAATCCATTTTCACATTTAACTTTGCAATTAACCAATCAGATGATCGTCTTTTCAAGTTTTAACCAATCAAGTCAGTAAATTGAGAAATCAAGCGTTGCAAGAGATTTAATTAATTTGGGGCAACTGTCCACCAATAGTCTTGTTTATGAGCATCAAGTCTTATCAGCCATCTCAAGCGAGAATGACAACCAACGGGCTCCATTCAAAACAGAACCCTGAACGGTGTATTTTAAAATGCGTTTCCGTACTCTACATGTTGCATTCACGCGCATGGCATTTCAATAAAAACTACAGTACTCGTCTTTTAGTAAACCTAAACGGTGGGAAAGCAATTTTTTGGGGTATGCTGACAGTATTTTATAACTTTTTAGGTACTGATAAATAATACTGATACGTACTCAAAAATATATGACGGTGTTGAAAGCTATTGGAAACTACTATGATATTGAAAAGTACCAATAGGCACTGAAAAGTACTGGTAAGCGCTAATAGACACTAAAAATCTGAGATAGATGCGGTAGGGTACAGACAAGCAGAATCATCTTGAGAAAATCAATTTAAATAAGATGGAATACTCTGTAATAAGTTGCAATGCTCTGTACATTGTTATACTCTGTCCACCGAATAATCAATTTTTTCGAAATTCAGTTACTTAACCTAACAGCGAAAAATACACCATAATTAAGCGAGAAAATATAGCTTGTAAGACTTTTTATGTTGGGAGTTTTTATTCATGTGATTGCTCAATACATTGAAATACATTTAAATCAATTTTTGGTAGTTCCTATTTATTATTGTCCATAACAATCAAAACTAACTTATCTTTAGCTAACGTTTTGTTTTTTAATTTGAATATTTCACAAGTATCATTTTTTTTTTAATTTTGACGTGGTACTCCTTTTTACGCGTAGTTGCTAGTAACTTTTATGTTGATATGTGGATAAACTAGACACAGTTTTCATGCCACTTTAAAAACAACTGATGTTACTAATGATTTGACCGTACAATTTAGGAGCTTCTTCTACGAAGTTAACTAGCAGACAAAAATCTAAATTTTAAATATAATGTACAGAGCTGTAAGTACTATTGTTATTTGTTACATACAAAAGGTTTCCGTCCTTCTTAGAGAACATTTAAGAGAGAAAATCGAATTTTAAAACTAAATATTTTACATGAATACGATGGATACTTATGGGTATGCAATTTATTTTGACAAATTAAATATTTGCGAAGTAGATGAAAATTATTTTGAATATTCTATATAAAGGAAACAATTTACGGATCTAATTCCAACTATAAAAAGTAGACAAAGAAAATATCTAAATTTATATTTCCCAAAAACTTAAAATTGTACAAAACAGCAGTCGGGAAAGTAAACTAAACAACCTGTCAGTTTTAGATTGAGCACAGAATGCAATAGAGCCCTTGCTGATATTATTTTGTTAAGTTGCTACATCTGAAATACATTTAATTATGTTAACGTTGGCTGTGCAATTTCTACGCAAAAAAAAGATAAACAATGTTGCCAGAAGTATCTTTTTTACAAACCTAGGATTAACAAGAAATTATAGTGTAGTGATCTCAAATCAAGTACTTACGTTTTAAAGATATTTTCTTAATTACAAGCCAGGGCAACGCTGTCATTTCTAACCTAAATGTAAAATGCCAAGATTGTATACAGGGTGGAAATGTCAAATTTCCAAGGCCAACTGTTACGCAAAAAATCGTGAACAACATATATGTCGCGTAAATTAGGTGCGACGCTGCGAAATTTTTGTCATTTTTAAGGTTAACATTTTGCTGTCAGTGAAGAAGTTAACACTACACTTAAACGGGTGAAGTAAAATTATCTTTTAAAAAATGTAAGTAATTACATTAATATCCGAATTTGATATTTAATAACATCATGTTAATTTTAATAATATCAAAATAATATAATAAACTATTTTACTAGTTTTGTTACCACACTTTTCATTTTAATAATGGAGACGCATGTTGACTAGTATGCAGCGGAAATTCTTCCTTAAGGCATCGAATAAAGTAAGAGATATCTAGTTTGAAACATTATTTTAGGGCACTCTTCGATATCTATTACAGTCTTCAAGTATCACAACACAATTTTTACGAACTAAATGCAAAGCCAAAACTTGACAGTCGACGTCCATGCTTTCGACGCCACTGGATGTTTCTGTTTTAATATTTATTATTTGACTGGGTCGCAAACGCTGGACGCCTTATAAGTTATAACCTCAATATGAAATCTCAAAGAGACTGCTAGTTCAAAATATTGTGTTCAGGACACTATTCTCTGTCCACTGTTACAATCTTTATTACCTACCTCTTTAAGAGTGCCAGAAGGCAATCTTTATGATCTAGCAAGGCCGCACATTTCTACATACTTAGTTAGAACATGCATTCATTTTAGACTCTAATGATGTAGGTTGTCGACGGTTTTCAATCTATACTAGATCTCTTACCTTCGCACCTTTAGTGGTTTTCAAAAACTGATTTCAAGATTTCGGAAGAAATCAGTTTTTTCTTAATATCTGCTAAGCTATAAGAAATCGGTCCGGTTTGGCAACTGTTTCGATATGTACTCCTCATGAGCAAATTGTTTGCCCCTTTAACCGACCTTGCATCTCTTACGGTTTAAAAACTCCCAATGCAGGCCATCTGTATATGAAGCATTTCCCACCATTTGCAGGAAAACAGTCAAGAAAATAAAAATTTTTCATAGAACAAATTTTGTAAGAAATTTCATTTCCAACATCTTTTGTAGAGAGATTTTCTTGATAGGGTGCACGGGTTTCGAGATATTCTTAAAATTGACAAAGAAAACATATACAGGGTGGTCCAAGATTCCGCTCTAGTCAGATGATAGATTTATGTTAGGGGATAGAAGCAAATTGAGAGCAGAAAGCGACATAGTGTCTCTGGAAATATAACCTAAAAATATTCTGAATTATACAGAGCGTTCGCCTTGTTTCAAATATAACACCCTGTATATTACTTCATTTTGGATTTTATGATTCATTTTTATTAACCATGTTTGGTCTAAATTCTGCCGTTTTAGAGATATTTACTATTTTTTGAAAAACTTTAGTTTTACATTGTTTTGAAAATTTTGAAATATCTCTGGAACTAAACAGGATAGGAAAATGTTTGATCATCGTGTTAAAATAACGGGCTGCTACATCAATTGTGTTGCAAATAACTCTGTTAAAGATTATTATGGTCCCATTATGGATAATTGAAAATGAAGATCTTCAATCATGGATAACTTGATATTTTTTAATAGAACGATATGCAAATCTTTGTATACTCAGACGCAAAATCTTCTTTTCTTTCATGTTTATTTAATGGTCTTTAGGTCTATCTGCGGTGGTTTAAGCATTATTTTACAAAAACGCCAATTTTGTTAATTTAAATAACCACCTTTAGTAAAGAGGGCTGTGCTTAGAAATAGTAGTTGCAACAAATTTACAAAAGCAATAGTATTTTGTTTGAAATGATTGTGGATTTATCCATAAACAAAGCATACAGATGTATGCATAAGGCAGTACGAAGTACAAGTACATGTACACCAAATATTTACAAAATGTCCTAAATGAACAAGATTAGGTGAAAAATGTGTGTACACAGTACCAAAGTTAACTGGAAGTGATCTAGGGTTAAGTAAGTTAATATATGGACGTTGCAGTTAAATAAACTGTCCAGTCTAGACATCTAAGGTCTGTAGTACATTTTCTTGATGGTTTTGCCTTATTTATCTTGTAGGGAATAATCGGAATCGTGAAATTTCGCTACACATCTTTTTATCACATGATATTTTGGCAAATATAATGTTAATTTACTTTGTCTCCCTTAGATTTTAAATTAAGTCATATCGAGTCAAAGATAGTCCAAGTAAATGTTAAAATCTTAATGCCAAAGAAAGAGTTTATTCACTTCCATTGTCTCACTTAAAGAATCTACTTCTTTGTTACTATCTGATTCGGTATCAGATTCTCCCAATGAAATAATAATAGGTGGAATATTTTCTATTGAAAGATTTCCCATAGTTCAATCATCCAAAATGACTTTTCTACACATGTCAAAAGTACAATTTGAAACAGACTCACGCCACAAGTTCGAAACTTCATCCTTAGATGGAGGCCGCGAATTTATATGCTTGTTATAATAGTTCTTGCCATTTCAATGGAATTGTATTGGCAGTGGTATGGTGGTAATCTAAGAACCTCATGCCCGTGTTCCTTCAAAACTTCGTCAATTTTGTAACGTTTTCTCCCGTTTGCTTAAAAAGATTTTATTAATTTCCACAACTGTTTTTTACTAAAATTTTCACTAAACTCAACATTCTGATTAATCAGTCATTTCTGCATTTAGCTTTTCTTACAAGGAAACGTGTCGGTTTGTTCACTTGCACCGAATGATACAGAGCATTGTCCATCACCAGCACATTTACCTTGCAGTTTAGCCAAAACAGAAACGAGCTGTTTAACTACTTATTTTTCAAATGTATCTCCACCCATAGTCTTGTGGCAGTCTTTGTCATCGTTATTGCTGTTCAGTCAATAGTCACACCCTTCCAAAAAACCCATTTTACAACCCGTATGCAAAATAGTAAATCTTTTCCCCTCGTCCTTAAATTTTGATCGATTACATTTTATATCTGAATCGTGTACGCACCAACAAACTTGAGATCCATTTTGGTAAATCTATGTTTCATCAAAATATACTAGTGTATACATTTTGAATAGATTTTAACTGTAAAGCTTTTCTCAGAAAATTAATTTTAGCAGTAAGGTCGTGCTTTTGTTCGCATAAACCTTTAGGTCCAATTACCTTTTTACGTTAATAACCCATTGATTTTAAAATTCTGAATAGTGTAGTCCTTCCCCCTTCATAGCTAAATTGTTCACGTGGATCTGTCTAAAGTACAAAAATCATTTCTAAAGTTGTCTGTCAAACTATGTGCTACAAATCTTTCTTAAACAAGTAATTTTGAAATTTTCCACAATCTTTTGGTCGTTTTATTCCAGTGTTTTTAAAATTGTCAAGTCCTTGATTTAAAACTTGACTAATCGTTGATCTCCCTACCTGTAAAGTGAAAACAATAATACACAGTAAATCATGTGGAAAACCAAAAAAAAAAATTACCTTGAATATATCCCCTAATCAATTAACAATTTCATAATTGGTTAAATTGGGCAAATCCTTTTTATACTGATTGAAAAGTTTAATTATGTGCTTTTTCTGTGATGTGATAAGAAGTAAAAACGAATTGCTTTTGGCTCGTAACACAGAATGATCTTAAATTATTATAAACTGAATCTGTGCTGAATATTACAATTATAGCAATATCTGGAATTGTTTATTTTTACAATTTCTATTTTGGTTTCTAACAAGATACTAGATTTATTTTTAAGAATTTCTAACACAGCATGAAATTCAATGTGATAACATCTTCATTTTGACACTGAGTTATTTAATATGGTGTATAGTAGTATAAACCATATAGATTTGAAAACTTACGTTTTTCGAACATAATAAAATAATTAATAAAACGAAATCATGGCCAGAACAAAAGTAAATGAATAACACTCATATAAAAACTGAGAAGTACTGACAGGCAGAGGTGTACAATGACACAATGATGTACTGACCTCTTGCCAACAACTTTGAAAATACATACCGACAATGTAAGATTCAAAACTACTTAAAATTACGAATTAGTTAAATGTATACGAGTATAAATAAGAAAACTAAAAACACAGTAAAATGAACATTAGAGTAGTACGTTGACTAGTTCACATTTTGTTGATTTCCAAGATAGTAATTCTAAAGGGTTTTCCAATAAAAGGTGTTATTTTGATATTCAAAGAAAAGTGCCATTTTTTAATATAAATGATCGGATGTTTATTTCATTATAAAGAGGAAGGTATGCCGTTAATAGTGGAAAATAACATCAGGCAAATGACCACCACGACCACGCTTACAGGACAATATCCTTTTCATGAAATTTTCCATAACCAAATCGCAAAGTGGCTGCCCTATGTCCTCGATAGCCTCACGAATTCCATCTTTGAGGTCTTGAATCGACGCTGGGCTGTTGGCGTAGACCTTCTCTTTCACGTGGCCCCAAAGAAAGAAGTCGCAAGGTGTTAAATCACAAGATCTCGGTGGCCAATTGTGATCACCTCTTCGAGAGATAACACGGTCCGGAAAAAATCGTTAATCATCTCTCGATAGCGCAATCCAGTCACCGTAACTGTTGCTCCAGCCTCATTTTCGAAAAAGTAAGGTCCAATGACTCCGCCGGACCATAAACCGCACCAAACAGTCACACGTTGAGGATAGAGAGACTTTTCAACAATAACTCTTGGATTTTCTGAGCCCCAGATCCGACAATTTTGCTTGTTGACGAAGCCACCGAGGTGGAAATGGGCCTCATCACTCAAGATGATTTTTCGATGGAATTCTGGATCATTTTCATGCATTTCAACGACCCAATCAGCAAAGACACGACGTTGTTGATGATCGGCCGGCTTGAGTTCTTGTGTTAACTGGACTTTATAAGCCTTAAGACCCAAATCTTTATGCAAAATACGGTGTAATGACGTTTGTGGAATGGCTAATTCCAAAGAACGACGAGGAATGGACAAACCTGGGTTTTCTTTAACACTTTCGGCTACAACAGCAATATTCTCGGCTGTTCTTGAGCGACGTGCACGGGTTTTATTCTTCACATCACTAACTTGTCCCAAGAGCTCGAATTTTTTCACCAATTTCTGTATTGCGGTCCGACAAGGTGCTTCACGGTGACCCAAAAATGTTCGAGTTTTACGAACCGTCTCTGCCAAATTTTCACCATTTTTATAGTGAATTTTAATAATTTCAATGCGTTGTTGAAGCGTGTATCGTTCCATATTTATTAATGGCGTAGTTTCTACTTGTCAAATGTCCAAAAAATGATAGCTTTAAAAGTGACATCTACCGAAATAGCGGGCTATTCAAAATAACACCTCTTATTGGAAAACCCTTTAGTTTAAATTTTTTTAGGAATTTTCTTGATTCCAATGATACACATCAACATGCTATTAGTTATAAACAATATAATTGTATCTCTATAACTAACTTCCTAGTTCAAAAACTTTTAATTAATAATGGAAAGAATTTTCATTAATGTAACAAGTAATAACCAACAGGAATATCAAATGAGTGCGCAACCACTTGAAGCAACGAACTCGAGATATTATTCAGATTCTTTGTTAAATGTTCAGTTTTCCATTGTTTACACAAGGCAAAAGAAAAGGGCGTTGACACAGATCGCATTGTAGGTACTCATATAAAAAAAGCTTTTTCATTCATGAAAAGATTGATTTTATCGCAAGGGTGATATCAAAAAAGTATTTAACGTGACTGATCTTAGGAGTATCGTCTATATAGAAGGTGATTTCTCAGAAGACAAATAAAAAATAACTTAAAGATATTCCATTACATTACAACTACACCAAACCAATCTAAAACTTCAAAATTAGTATGGACCGATTAGACGAAATCTTTCGATCAAAAGTTGAATTAACTGAAAAGGTCAAATGGGTTCACCAACAAATTCAAACGTTTAGGTTTTTGAAAACTAAATATGTAAATACGTATCTTAAACATTGGACCTAACTTGGAGTTATAAGGAATAATAGCAAAGAACACGGTTATAATTTTTATCAGCCGATTGCATTCGTTTTTTAGTGTTGATGGAAGGGCCTGAAACCAAACAAATGAAATGCAAGATATTCGTAAATAAATGTCCTAACCTTCGTTATTGTAGTCAAAGACGCCATTACCAAAAATGTTGTTTTTTATTCATCGAGGGCTAGAAAAGGTTCGTTCGTCTGGTCAGGACAATCCTTTGAGCATGATTCTAATAATAGTTCTACTTTTGGGAATACTTTTGGTAATATGGTTTATGAGACGTAAGCGCCAAAAATACTGTTTTTTTTTAATTTTCAATTGGTGTCAATTGTTGGGATTTTTGATATAAGTAGCTGAAGCAGCTCAAAAGACTTTTAGCGACCTTGGCATTCGTAGATAAAATATGATCTTTTT
Organism: Ignelater luminosus; assembly: GCA_011009095.1. Classification (NCBI taxonomy): domain Eukaryota; kingdom Metazoa; phylum Arthropoda; class Insecta; order Coleoptera; family Elateridae; genus Ignelater; species Ignelater luminosus. Next base: position 129,130 of record VTPC01006843.1, on the reverse strand, counting down.
TTTGTAAAGGTTAACCAATAGGCTATGGAAAGAAGAGAAGATTCAAAGCATAAAACGTTAGATATTTCGTGAAAGAAGAAATTACACTATACCATAGAACAGTTCCTTCATAAAAACAAAATAAATTTATAAATGCTTTTTAAAACTCCAGGCAAGAACCGTTTGAAGATGCTAATGATTAATGACAATCAGAATACTGATGTCATGCAGTCTTCAAGAATCGTCTAATATTATCATTGATGTATTTAGATCACATTAATGCTAGACATATCAATTTTGTCAATCTCAACGATGAAGAGCTAACTGCAAAATATCTAATTTGTATAATATCGAAATCACGTTTTCGATGTCGATTTTCGAGTAAACAAGATTTATGTAAATAACTTGATAACACTGAAAACGCCATCTAAAACTAATTTCTTCCTATTCCATTCAAACCGCTTTCCCTTTGTAAAACCAGCTACAGATCACTTACAATCACTCCATTTATTACATTTACTACTTTCGATCTTTCTGGCACTGTTTTGTATTTTTATGTTTATAAACAAAACAACCAGGTCATTCTCTACATCATCCATTACGTATAAATTTCTATTGGAGTTGTTATAATTTTATTTTACAAAAAAATATGTCAGTATTAGTGCCAAACTTCGAACAAATGATTATAACAACGATAAAGAAAAAGCAAGATAAAAAACCTAGTTCCCGAAAGTGTTTCAACTACTTTATTCTTTACTACAGACACGAAGAAGGTCTTGGCGCCACATCTCAACTCTCCATAGTAAAATAACCGTAAATAACCGACGAATTTGCCTGTGGCTTCGAGATATTGCCACCGTCACTCTATAATACGATGAGCTAATGCAAATAAACTCGAATGAGGTTAAATTCATACAGGTGAAAGTTTCATTTAACTGTTTTCGTTTGATTATACGATTAAAGAGCGTATCATCAAAACTTCCTCATGAAAATAAATTAGAAAACAATGGATATATAGCAGAAGTTATTTTCCTTTTGTTTATTTATTTACTTATAAATCATTTTTATGTGTCCATTTTTATATAAATTTCAATGAAATAATTCAACACAGCTTAGATGTATTTATTTACACACAAAGGCAAAGGCGGTGAGGGCATAAAGGAAATGCTTGTTTAAAATTTTCAAGTTTAACTTTTGAGAAAAACAATTAATGATTTAAAACACAGTCATTGTTAAAAGTTTTATAAATTTAGTATGCCTAGCAGCAAACCGTTCTGCTTGTTCTAGGGGAACTTTTCAAATTAAATATTCAAAAAGTTTACTTCTAAAAGTTGGGAATGTATCAGTAAAACGAGGGGAGCTTTTATGATCTTTTTCTGTTCACTAAACGAAAAGAACAGAAAACTTTTTTCTTATATTCAGATTTTTTGATTTTCTCTATATATATATATGTATGTATTATACTAGATCCATTTTGTAGAAGACTCGCTTGTTTACAAAATAGACTTGTCATCGAATAGGATAGAGAAATTTATATTACAACCCTCTGGACACTCACAATGTAGAAATATAACTAAATGAGAAAACACAAGTTTCAGAAAAAAAGGAAGTTAGTTAAAGCATAACAAACAAGTTTTACTCTTATCAAGCAAAACTAAAATAAAACGTTGCAACTGATTTCTGTAGTTCAATTTGTTATCATTCTTTGTGTGAAAAATTCCTGAAAACATAAAGAATGTGAAAAAATATTTTCTGCGGATAATTGGAGTCAACTGAAATACTCTCCCGAAAATAAAATAAAGAACCGACTTTATACATTTGCAAAGTAGAGTTCGGCAGCTTTTCATGAAGCAATTTTAAATAAAGATTTCAGTTTGCCAACAAAATGTTTCCAAAATTATCGCATGCCCGGTTAATATAAAATGCATTTGCCTTTTGATGGGCTATACGTTAATAATTAACTTTGGCCACCACAAATTCACATTCACCAGAAAATGACCATTGCATGAAAAACAGTGTCACAAGTTATTGATCATGTAACCATTATGTGATGTCTCGATAAATAAATTGACACTAATGGAAAAAATTAAAGGAACAAAAAAAAATTCCCAAATTTTTTAGTGATTTTAGAAATGTTGTATCTCAGTGAAAAATGCTCGTATCGAGATTTTAAAAAAAGCTTCAAGCTTGAAGCTTCAAGATTCTAGTTTTCAGATCTTTTCGTCAAATATTTCTAAGAGCTACAGTTATCACGCAATCCTAAGAAATGGCGCGCAAAAAACATTTTGCAAATTTTTTGTTTTTTTTTTGAGTACACGGACTCGGAAAAAATCTGTTCAGCTAAACCATTGCATGGTCCGGATAGCTTGTTTATTTAGCTTCAGTTTCCTTTTTTTAAACCTCGATACGACCATATTTCACCGAGATATCAGACTTTTAATGGAAAAGGATCCTTTTGTCTTTAATTATCGATATCTCAACAACCAATGATCGTACAGAAAATGAAAGGGCAGTTTTGGAAACTGGAATAAATTTCCTACAAGATACTGCCTTCAGGAAAAATTTCTCCATTCTTGACATGAATTTAAAAAACAACAAAAAAAGGGTAATTTATGGTTTTTTAGAAAATCAACGGCTAAATTACAAATATTCATGAAATGACTAATGCTAAGCGTGACTTTTATAGCTCACTATACCCACAAAAACCCTGTGAAGTTGCAAGTCGATCTAGCGAACCGTTTCTTTGTTTCAAACAATCAAACTTTTAAAAAAAATTAAAGAAACACGTTTATTGCCTAAACACTTCATAATCATGATTAAAATGAAAAAGAAACTTTTTTTTTGCTTTTTTCACATTTTTACCGCAACGTTTAAATTTAGAGTTTTTTTTCAAAAAATTTTGGAAAAACTTTTCCAAAATATTTTTGAATTTTTTTTGGAAAATCTTCCGAACATTTAAGAAAATAATGTCATTGGTTGATGAGATATCGATGATTAAAGACAAAGGATCCTTTTCCATTAAAAGTCTGATATCTCGGTGAAAATGGTCGTATCGAGGTTTAAAAAAAGGAAATTGAAGCTGAATAAATAAGCTATTCGGTCCATGCAATGGTTTAGCTGAAAAAACATTTTTCGAGTCCGTGAACCAAAAAAAAAATTGCAAAATTTTTTTGCGCGCTATTTCTTAGGATTGCGTGATAACCGTAGCTCCTAAAAATTTTTGACTAAAAGATCTGAAAACTAGAATCTTGAAGCTTCAAAATGCTTTTTTAAAATCTCGATACGAGCATTTTTCACTGAGATACAGCATTTCTAAAATCACTAAAAAGTTTGAGAAATTTTTTTGTTGCTTTAATTTTTTCCATTAGTGTATTCTCTGTGAGCAAGTTGAAAGTTGGTAGTTTCACCACAACGATGTGTGGTTTAGCATCAAACCAGTAGAACTAAATTACACTTTAGATGTAGGTAAAAGAAAGATGCCTTTGAGTAACAACATTGATGTCTAGGTATTTTTGGAGTTGCAAAAAAAACTGAAACCATAATTATGATACAAACTTTTTGGGCGATAGAGTAGCCTATTTTTATCTATTTGCACGGCACACCTGATTACTAATTAATTAAAATATAAACACACAATCCACTTCTACACCGTCCTGTACCGACTCTCTTCTCGCGTGATAACTTCACAACAGCACTCAACCCACATGTCATATTCCAATGTAATACAAAAAATTCTGTATTGCATTCTTGAGGTCATTTCGGGAATCCCTGAAGGTCAGTTCCAATTCGCAGTTTTCTATAACTAACAATCCCAATTCAACTTTTCTCTTGTATTGGACCGGCAATTGGAAGCAACTTTCAGAAACAAAAATATGGATGCTGTTTAGATCACTGTTTACTAACTGGTGGCTTGTCATAAGCCATAACTGCAGACAACTCAAAATAGCACGTCATGAAAATGGTACAAAGTGATAAATAAAGCCGAAACATGAAATGTTAGATCTCTCCTAAAATGTGAGAAATTAAAGAACCTGAGATTTCGAAAGGGAAAAAGCTAAAATCGACAAACCAGGTTTAAAAGCGCCTTCTGTTTTACGCTTTTAGAAGCAGCAATTTAACGATGCGTTTCGACACTCTAGTTGCTCTTATACGTGTTATTCTTTCTAAAATTCATTATACAACTTGAACGAGGAGGCAGTTGGAATGAAAACCTCAATATATCTATCCATAACGTTACAGCACTAAAACATACAGTGTTCACGTTGTTTTTAGATGAGACCTAGCCATAGACATCTGACAGTTTGAATTGTGTTAACGGAATGCAAAATGATGTAAATGGGGTTTTCTATGTCGAAATGACTTTGACATACCTTCTTGAAGTTTAAAGGTTATGTTTTTCATTATTTACTGTCGTCGAATATTTTTCAAGTTTGTAAATGTCAAGTATTTTTTGATTTGATTGTCTGACAAGTATGAAGTAATTAAAGAAACTAGATTAAAAAGCAAAAAAGACAACATTGTTAAGAATGTTATTTGGAAAGCATGCATGGATTCCAATATAACAGAAATGCAGCCACACAGTTTCCAACTTAACAAATCAAAAACATGACCAACCCTCATCTAAAAACAGCGCGAGTGTGTTATAGTAGACTATTCAACAGTATCAGAAAATAGGTAGGTGTATTAGTAACACCAATCGATAGAGGAGTTTTCGCCTTCAGCAGATAGCTAATAAGTAAATAAATACATAAATGGATTGATTTCTAACACACTCAATTTTTCTGTAATTTAATCGACTTATTATCTCTTACTGTTTACGAGATCGTTTGATAATATAATCGACAGTATGACTGAAACGTGAACAATCAAAGATGCCGAAACGAAAAACTTCTAGAGATGTCTGAAATGTAGTGCTACCGAAAGGTTTTTAAAATCTGGTCGAACAGAAAAAGAACGAACGAAAAAGAATAAATAAAGAGTGTAGAAGCGGATCGAAAAGAGAAGAGATCTACTTACACGACACATATTAAGAGCAAAATAAATTACTAATAGAACGTTAGGCTAAAAACAAAAATCTCATCTTCACTACATCAAGACAAAAAGCTGGAAGAGCAAAGAATGAACAGCTGTAACAAAAATGGCTAAACCGCGAGAAGAAAGAAGAAGGATTCTAATTGCTTTTTCTTATTTTTGCATTTTGTCTATAACACACATTTGCACCGATTTGGTTATTTTAACACCCCAAACAGTTTCTACCTTTGAATCATCAACTTCAGAGAGCTATTTAGAATGTATAGAAAATTTCTAAAGACCTAAGAAATATGAAAGCAAAAATGTTTTTTATTTGAAAATGTATTACTCAGATACAAAATTATGGTATGCCATGTTCTCTCTTGGAAAGTTTTTCCCATCATCTTCCAGATAAACACAAAACAAAAAATTACAAAAACTACAAACACGAACAAATTAATCGAGAATCCAAAAGAAATAAAATCGGTTGATTAATGAATCAGCAAGCAAATAACTATGTCTTTGACTTGAGATTCACCCTTAATTTTCAAGATGTTTACCTACTTTAGGAATGAAGTCTAATTTGTCGCCGAAAACAAAGAAGTTTTGTTGCTCACGAGTTTTGAACAGTCATAAAAAAGCAAGGCGTATTTTTTAAACATATTGCTCTCGCTTTCGTGACGATTTTATTACGGCCCCTTATGTAAATGCAACTGTTTATTATACGATACTGCAACTTAAGAAATTTTCGTGACTTCGATATTTTAAAATGCTTGTATTCCATAGTATTTTATTACTATATTAAGCACACCTACTTACAATGCATCAATACCTTTTTAGTTACTCATACTAAAAATCTGTCAGAAATTCAATTTCTTACAGCAGTGCGTGACGTCAAAGTTTGAAAATAACTTCGAAACACAAATCGCCTAAGTATTCAGTGAGATATGTTGGAAGAAAGGGTCGCACCATCACGTGTCTCAAAGTTAATACATAAACAAATTACTTATCGAAAACGTGTAATCACGAATGTTCATCTAAATCACCGCGCGTTTATTGGCAGCTGACATGCTCGCTCCAGGGTCCCATCGTCCTTGAGTTGTCGTTTTCTATTTATGATACCAAATTGTATATTATTATCAAAGTATACACCACACCAACGAGTAACGCTATAACGTTCCTATCTATCTCTCGTTTATAAACCCCAGCAGCGGCAATACCTTAAAATTACCAGTCACAACCAACCAGTGTTAATTATTATGTCAATATCTTTATGGTTATTAATTAACGTTCAGATATAAAATAAAACACATTACGACATTCAATGTAATAAATGGAAATGCTAGATTATAAAACTTCATGCACCGCTGCAACTGATAAAACAAATGGTTTGTTTTTAAACTACAAATGCATAAAAATTTTAATCAACATTTAAAAATTTGCATTTTAATTAAACACAACAACTCTCTCAATTAATATTAACAGCAACAAAAAAAAAACGTGAAGCAGGAAGGGATTTGGGAAAAAAAGTCTCTCGTATGCATGCAAAACGTGGTGTTTTAGCTGTAAATTACAACTAAAAAGTAATTAAAGCTGGGGGGGAAGTTTTCTCTCCTGTGGGGGGGGTTACTCTTCTATTATTATTATTATTGAGACCCCTAATGAGTTACAACGCAGACAATAGTTTTCATTTTGTATAAATAACAGAATCTCATTTATTTGTGCTCCGGAATTTTGGTTTGAGAGAAACAAGAAACAGTAGCGGCGCAATAGCAGCATCAGGCAGCATCGTTATTGTTTTGGCGAGCATCCAATTACAGTTTAATGTAGTTTAGAAAGGGTTCGCAAAACTTTTAACCTTCCTGCACCATCCTACTGTTGTATACTCAGTACTTAGTTACGGAAGAATGATTTGGCGATGGATCCACTTTCAAAATCCATTTACTGTTGCAAAATGCTAAATCGCTTATGCATTGCTGAAGAGCGCGAAGAAAATTATTATTACTATAAAGAAGTACTCCATATTTTCTAAAATATCTTCTAGTGGTATTTCCGTCAGAATCGTTTATAAAGCGCACAGTAAACAGAATTTCATTTAATCTAATATTTTTAGTTGATTATCTTTCCTCTTTAGATTTTTGATTGCAGAAAAATTCTCAATCAGAGACTACTGTTAAGTCGTAATTATTAATTCTCAGTGAATACGCGAAGAAAATGTTTATGCTGATTAAATTTCGTTCTGATCAGGACTGTTTAATGAAACTTACCACGCGTTTCACGCTGAATTACACAGAAGGTGGAAAATAAGACGCTTACCTGAAAATAAAAGAAAGTAGGTTAGTGATACAGTTGACACATTAATACAGTATGGTTTGAGAAAATGTCTTATTAGAATAGAGAATTTAGGTTCAACATCAATTTAAGGAGTGATAACAAAAGTTCTGTAAATATCAGCAATGTTTATAAAGTAGGCTGGGTAATGGGAAACAATTGCACTTGTTTTAATTCAATGACCATTGTATAACGAAGTTGATAGTTGTATATGCGTTATTGAATTTTCGTATTGTTGGACGCCGTAATAAAAAAGTGTGTTCCAAGATTCTTGACAAAATCATGTGAAAACCCTACTTTATTTTATATACAAGTAACAAAATAGTAGATTGCATCATTATGCATTAGGATTAAAAGTGCTACTTTGTTTGACGAGCAATTACACTTGCAGGCGACGGGAGCAAAGCGCATTTTTGATGCCAATGATATTTTTTCTTCAACCAAAAACGTACATATAGCATGTTTTTTTATTATAAAATTCAGAGTCAGCTTTGATTCTATCACATCTTTACAGTATATGACAAAGATACAGCAATCAGGTTTACAACCCAGAAATCAAAAATCAATCAAATTCATGTTTATTTAAAACAATGACACGAATGACAGACTATAATAAATATATATTTAGTAACTCTAAGTGAAACTTTAAAGTACACTATTACAAAAATAGCATGTCAAGGCCCACTCTGAATTCTATAATATAAAAACGTACTATAGTATACAATGCGCGAGAAAAGTCTGGAATAAATTCGTTATTTGCGAAAGTGTGCATTATCAAGCAATATCCTCGAACACGTCGATTTTCGTTTTTTTACGCACATTTTCATATAGAAATTGTATAGATAACGTTGATCAAGTTACGGATATGACGTCATCGACGAGTTTTTTAAATAGCAACAGTATTTTTTGGTGGAACCTTGCAGATAAGCTCTTGCTGATTGCGGCAATAAACATATTTATACCTTTATGTTACAAATAAAGACTAAAAAACATAATAAAGTATTTATTATGATGGAAATTCTAGGTTACATAAAAATGCTACTGCACTACAAAATAACAATCGAAGTCGTAGGCTGTGTCTTAAAAAAAAAACAAAAAATAAAAAACAGTAAATTTTACTGTGTCTAACGTGATGTCGATCATTTGAAAACTAAGAATGCTAAGAAAATGAAAGAATTGAAATACTAATTATGATAGGGTGCAATGAGAAAACCCGAATGCACATACAAGTTTGTCGTATATTTAATTTGAAATATCCGGATAAGAACACAAGTCGGTCTACAGTAAGCAAGATTGGAAAGAAGTTTATAGTACAGCATTGTTAAACATCTTCCGAGAACTGTACATACCAGTGTTGTGAACGATGAAAACAGCTCAAATGTTTTGCCGTCCGTCCATGAAAATCGGCATTCGACTATCCAAAGACTTGCACATCCACATAGCATTTCTGATTTTTCAGTTTGCAAAGTTTTGAAAAATAACAAGTATCAACCATACAAAAAAATTAATTCAAGAATTGATGGAGGATGATCCAGATCGGCGGGTTCAATTCTGTCAGGAAATGTTGCAGGTAACACACATGAACCCCGATTTTTTACGAAACTCAATTTTATTCTCGGACGAGGTGACTTCTTTTAAATGGTGTTGTGAATAGACAAAATTGTAGAGATATCGGGGTACTGATAAGCCAAACTGGACAGATGAGGCACA
>VTPC01006843.1:83058-119700 GCA_011009095.1 Ignelater luminosus | reverse complement strand
TTTTTTTTTGCAAACTATCTCGTAAAAAACAGGAACAAATTTAGTTTTTCCATAATTTAGTTATTAGACTGAAGTCTACTATTCACTACAACACTACAACAGTTCTGTTCAAGTTTTCCGTGGTTTGCTCAAAGTGCTAATCTATACCTCATATAAAGCATGGAGGAAAGAGAACCACGATAAAAAAATAATACTCATTTCCATGACGTCCTAACCTATAAACCACACAAATTAAGCAAAACACAAAATAATAATAAATTTATGTTTTAAAAATCATTTGATCGACAACTGTGCAACAAAATTAGATAAATCAATGCCAGATTGACTAAAGTAACTGATTATAATCGGGATAACAATAAAAGATGCAGGCACGTTCTGCAAGTGTCAAAAGTTATTTTTTCAGTCTTGGACAAAAAATGTTTTGCAGCTTCTATCTTCAAACAACTAGAAAAGCTAACGTAAAAAACCTGAAAGTCAATTGAATTGATTTTCAATACGAAATTTTAGATACGCCGCGCAAGAAAATAGACAACCTAATTCCGCCACCACAACAAAATGTTTGGAAGACAACTGTTTAAATAGCAGTAAAAGTAAGAGTCTTCAAAAACAGCAACTCTATTCACGAATTCACCGTAGTGATATGCATCAAGTTTGATACCAATCTACTCTATTTCAAGTCGTTGAATTCGGATTTTGATGGAGAACTAACTGACCTAAACAATGCGAACAAACGATTAACTGATAATTATTTAGATGTAGCAGAGCACCTTTACGGTAATAAGTTGTAGATGTAATGCCAAACCAAGATAAAACTTCAACATGCAAAGCGATATTAGTTTAGATTTTAGTAAGAAGAAAATGAGAATTAAAGAAGAAATTACATCAAATGAGACTAAACACATATAAAAAAACAGACTACATCAAGTAGACCATGACAAGACTACCCCAACATTGAGCGCCAAAATGCAGTGCAAACAAGAACAAATAGCTAGTTAATAATTAAAATGATCATTTGTCATACTCTAAATCTTATACATTCATACAATCAAGTTTACCTTATCAATTTGCTGTGCTCAATTCTCATTAAATTAATAATAATAGATTATGAAAACAACCCCTTCCAATAACGCAGTTTTCGGACTTAACACTGTAAAGACCTCATTTATGTAATTCGTAGGTAATGAAAAAATAACTGTAGTTGTTACTATTAAAAGCTAACATAAGATAACATTAAGATTTTTATTATTTCCAGATATTAACCGATAAAAAGTTTAATTTTAAATCAAATTAGAGTAATTATATAACATTAGCATATGCTAATTAAGTAGATAATAAGAATAACTAATTCGCAGAGTGACAGGTGTTTGAGGAACAAAAACCAATTCCCTTATTCTGATGGGTATTCGACCAAATAAAATCTTTCGCCTTTTTTATTAATTATGATGCCCCAAATCCTACAGGTACTAAGCAAATTCTATGAAGGATCAAAGTATGTGAAAATCTATTTTCATACTTTATAAATAAAATATAGGCCTATAAAAGAATTCGGCGTAAGTAGGACATCCCATACTAACCATATTCCGGAGTTAATCAAAAGAATCAATTCCGCAACTTCCATGAAGGTGTTTTTAAAATAATACCAACCCACCATCAAGGTCACTGCGCAATTTCTGTTAATTAGACAATTATTGCATAAAAGTTTATGAAACAAACAATAATCTGGTGATGAAAATAGTACGGATACAGATGATTCATTACCTATAGAATTGCCCAATTTCATTAGGATATATCTACAAGACAAAACTCGGCAAAAATAAATGAATATAAGTATTACTTTTAAGTAAAAAAACCAAATAACGATAAAATAGTAAAGGTACGTAAGTATAACAAAAGAATGTGTAGATGTCACACTAAAAGCAGCTCTGCTGATTTCAAAGACTTTAGCGACGTCGCTAAAGAATACGGCTCTACAGGGTTTTATCTTAATAGTTCCTTTTAGGGTGCATCAAATTCTCTCTATGTCTACATCAGTTTTAAAGTAGGAACATCTTAAAGATAAAAACGATGCAAAAAGCTGAGCTATTTTGAAGTTGCTTATCGGTAAAAATATGTAGAAGTAAATGTAAAGGAAAAAAAGGGAAGTCTTCAAATCTTTGCAATCGTAAAATTTGCCCCTTCCACCCTTTAATGGAGATTTAGTCCGTTTTTCATACATAAAAAAGGAAAAGCCAGGACTTATCTTTCTTTCAGTTCACGGCTTCCACATTTTTCATTTCGTCAATACTCCCGGCCGCTTTATGTTGACTGCATTTCCTCCCGCGTTGCACAATTATTTGGCGTCAGTAATATGGCCATAAAAAGAAATGTCGCGTATTGACGAACGATTTCACTGACTGGCTGCATAGTAGATGCTATATTATAGTATGCGTTATTAGATAGCAATAACATTCTATACACGAGCAATTGTATTGGTTATCTGTCGCTTTATCACGTTCAAGAAAAGTGCATCAAACACGCATATGTAACACAATAAAAGGTGAACAAAATTATACACAAAAGAAGAATATTAGAAATTTCATAGTTTTCTTGTTTTTCTCTTCAAATTTATATCGCTGGATTTTGAAGTTATGTGTCATGGAAGGAAAGCACGTACGATAGCAACCCAAGTTTTCTCGTTTATTGGATAAAAGATTAATGCCATAGTAGTAGGTTTTTAGCTCGAGATGTTGTTTTTGAAAGCAATTTTGCTCCTTTAAAGCACGAAATGCATCATAAATATTCTTTTGGGTTTCTTTTCAGCATTTGTACTGTAATTTGTTAAACTGATGTAATGTTATGAACGGTTAAACAAATTATTAATAATAATTGAACCGTAGAAAATATAGAAAATTAACAACAACTAAAAGGGCGCTATTCATTTGTTCATCTTTTCAACTTCCTACATAAATTTTTATTTAAATACAAATAAATTATAAAATCCAATCGTGGGAGGGGAGGGGTTCTTTACTACGTAATATAACATTTTCGACAATCAATGACTGAGTTTTTTATGAACCTTCCGAGATTATCAACTAGATTTTGTACATAACAAGATCACACAACACAAAAGTTATTTTTAGTCTACTAAAGGGAATCGAGGCTATACAGGGTGCCTATGGAAAGGCGAAGACAGTCACTTTCTATTATGGAAAAGTTTTCAATATAACCAAGTGATATTTACAAATCTTCCTACTCGGTGACAACACGCCATTAGAAGTTTCGCGTTTGCTAAGACACCCTGTATACAAAGAACCCACAGAACATGTGTTTATTACAAACCCGCTGTTTTTGTACATTTGGTCAAAAAAAAAAGTGTTGACAACGTACTGCTTGTAAGAGAAGTTGCAGGAAGCCGTTAGAAATATCGCTCTCGAGAGTAAAGTAATTAAAGTGCATTGCTTTAAAAGTAAAGGCATCATAATTATTTACAAGGAAACTGTGATTATATACAAAAATAAAATCGAGCCAAGCAATCAATCAAACTTATACTGTACATTTTTTTTAAATCGTCAAGTTGCCATTCACTTTTAAATTGGCAATTAATACATTACTTGGTTCTTGAAGACTCAAAAAACCACATCATTTTATTATAAAAAAGATGTCAAAAATTTTAAAAATAAAAGAAACAAGCACGTATTTGAAATTTCATAATTAAAACTCATGCATTTTAACAGAAACACTACATCGCGTTCTTACTTTTTTAAAAGTACTTACAATTTCATAATAACTAACAGTTCAATGAACTCATTTCACTCTATTACGTATCGATTTCAAGAAATAAAGCTGCATGATAAATTTAATGAAAATGTATAATTCAATTACTAATTTCGGCTAGTGAAAACTACAAAAAAAACGGCGATCATCTAATCTGACAACGTGTTTCTAATATTAAAACACCTCTAGATGGCCTTGGTTTGGGTTAATATAGAATTGATTAAGAATTATAAATGGATAGATACTGCTTAAAAATAAATTATGCAATAAAAAATCTATTTCACTTTAATTGAAGTACTGAGAATGACGAGTACAGAGACAGTGATTACTGATTAATTTCATGAAAATCCCACAATACAGATATTGCTTATTTCTTAAAATAAACTAATTTCTTGCTTAGTATCTGGTTGTCGTTCTCATCGTCAGTGTTTCAATTATATTCGATTGCGTACGGAGTCTCTACAAACTAAATAAAATAGATTCTATTTACGACTGTTGAATAATGAGCCTACCTTCGATTTGTTTTTCTTTAATGGTCATGGATAAACTATCGTATTTAACTCGCAGGCAAAGGATTATTTTATACTCGGATGAGTTTCATCCTAGTCTAAAATAATAGCCATTACACGCTCGTTAAATAATATACTATTAATTATGAACTCATTCTAAAATGGTTTAAAGACCGTAAGGTAAAACCAAGTACTTACCTTACAGCGATGAACTTTTCATAATGAAGGTATACAGGGTGATTCTGAAATAAAGGGTATCCTCTTAAAGGTGGATAGCGGTGTGATAGTACATACATTTGCGATAAAAAAAAGGTAGGTAAAAATTGCATAGTTTCTTTTCTTTTACTTAAGTAAAAATCGATAGGGGTTGACTGACCCTCCTTGTCATTGGCAGGTAGCTATTTACATATGTAAGGGTCGGAACATGTTGTCACAATCGGTCGGTCTTTGACTTTCCTGAGAGTGACAAGGTGTGAAAAAATTTAAAGTGAGCGAGATGTTTTCCACTCAAGAGTTGGCAGACATAACTTTAATGTATGGAGAATGTCATTATAATGTAGAAGCGACAAAACGACTGTACGCCGATCGTTTTCCACAACGAAGACAGCCTTCGCGGAATACAATACTGCAAACGATACAACGACTTCGGGATACAGGTAGCACCGTCGCAACATATGAAGGCCGTGGACAAGAACGAGCACCACACTTTCTTCAAGCGGAAGAAGATGTATTAGATATGATTAATGAAGATCCTACAATAAGTACCCGCGGTATCGCACGCGACGTGAACGTTTCCCAAGCAACAGCGCATCGGATATTAAAGTCGTACTTATTACATCCCTATCACGTACAACGGGTTCAGCATTTAACTGAAAATGACTTTGCACCGAGACGAACATTTTGTGAGTGGTTTCAACAGAAAACAATGCAACAACAGCAATTTGTAGAGAAAGTACTGTTTACGGATGAGTGTTGTTTTACGCGAGACGGTATCTTAAATTTTCATAACGTACATTATTGGAATGACGCTAATCCTCACCTGATTAGGGAAAATAAATTTCAATGGCGGTTTTCTATTAACGTGTGGTGTGGCATTTTAGGAGACGCATTGTTTGGACCATTTATTTTACCACAGCGGTTAAACGGAGACACGTATCTGGGATTTCTAGAAAACAGCTTGGCAGATATGTTGGATGATACACCTCTAGAAACTCGTAGGCACATTTATTACATGCATGATGGAGCCCCTCCGCATACTAGCGCACGTGTGCAGGGCTATTTGAACGAAATGTTTCCTCATCGGTGGATTGGTCGCAATGGTCCCGTACGCTGGCCTGCTCGTAGCCCTGACATAAATCTTCTGGACTACTTCTTGTGGGGTCACATGAAGTCTGTTGTATATCGCACGGAAGTCGAAAACGCGGAAGACCTTCAACAACGCATTTTAACAGCAGCCGCAGAAATTCGCAATACAGCTGGAATATTTACTCGTGTGCGTAACAGTTTTCACCGACGCATAGACGCTTGTCTTCAGGGCGACGGTGGTCATTTTCAACATTTGCTGTAATATTTCTGGTAAGTTGCCCGTCTTTCAAGTAATAAGGTGATAACATGAATGCGTAAACGTCGCGATACTCTGTTTAAAACAGTCTTTACAAGAAAACGAAAGAAGATTGAATTATGAATTATGGCCCTTTTTCGTGCGCTTTTGAATGAGATTCGCATTTCTGACATTAACAAAAGAAGCTATATTTTCGCGTTAAATAGGCAGCGGTCAGCAACCTTCATTTTACTATTGAAATATGTTTTTAGAAAAAGAAATTGGAAGTACCTAGTTGTTAGGGTAAAGCCAGTGCCTTTGAAAGAAGCAGGTACCAAATATTTAATCTCCAAGAAAACGTTTTGACGAGTAACCTTTTTATAATTCTCGCTTTTTTGGATTAAGAAGTAAACATGATGGGGGTAAAATAAAATTGCTGTACTTGCTTAGTTGACAGACTTACTATTTACTACTTGCTCGAGATAAAAGAAGGCGATAGCTTATGTTAAAAGAAACTGCTATTTCGCCGAAAGCATGGTAAACACACCAAACCTTTCTTGCACTTTAAACGCTTATAATAGTTTTTCTGGTTTCTACAATGCCATAAATAACCTACGGACACGTTTATAACATTTACTTTTTGATCTGTAAACGGAAAAATATTAAAATTTTACTGCTAGTGACTTTTTTCTGTAAAATTCCGAAGAACCAAAAACTTCAATAAGCATTATGCTACATAAATAAAAAGTGGTTGATTCTATGGAACTGAGTTAAATACAGAAGCGATAATTAGTAGTAACTTCCATAATGTTTTCTATTCAAATGACTAAATAATAATAAGGGATTAAAATGTTGCTTGCGAGACTGAAGTCTAATTGCTCGTGACATAAATTATGCTATTATCTTTTTACTGTCTTAATACATTTCAACAACCCTGCCTGTTAAACATATCACAATTTCTTTGATCTTCTCAACTTCAGATTTAAGAAGGGAAAGTTGAAAATGTCCAGGGGGTAGCTTATGATGGCATTTATTGTTCATTGTGCTACTACACCTGCGTTAGTTCAAAGAAAATAGGCATGTCTGGCAAATTTTCATCCTTGCACTACAATGGTTTTACAACACCCGTAAATCTCCTTAACTTTCACTTTTTACTCCGAAGGTGAGAATACAAAGAACACTTTCCTTTTTCTAACCAGAGGCGGCTTCAGTATTTAATATTTCGGAAAATTGTGAAAATTTTCAACTTTCACGGAGCCACTTCGTTTCTTCATTTTTTGTCTTCTTTTAGCCTCACTTATCACCTATTAAAAAGATACCCTTTATTTCAGAATCACCCTGTATACTTGCGGAAATACTAAATCTCATCTCGGATCTGATTTTTCAGTGCTTTAGGGATGAATGCCTTACCACTAAGTGTACTTGACAGTTTAACTTGCACAGGTGTGGTTTTCAAGATTCCATTATTGTAAGTGTCTTATGAAAGTCCTTTTTTATCTACTACAAAATAGTTCGTATGCGAATACCAACAATATTAGATTTCGTTAATTGTTTGCTCGATAATCTTCTTTGTCATAACTTATAATTTAACTTTTCGGTGTTTAGTAAAAAATTCAGTGGAGGTTTTACAAAACGAGCAAGTGAGCAACTGCACTCCCTAATAAAACAAGCACGCAATTCAAAATTCAATAAAATTTAATTTTAAATGTTGCTAAAAATTAAAAACGGATTTTTAAATGCAAAACG
Source organism: Ignelater luminosus (assembly GCA_011009095.1). Taxonomy (NCBI): domain Eukaryota; kingdom Metazoa; phylum Arthropoda; class Insecta; order Coleoptera; family Elateridae; genus Ignelater; species Ignelater luminosus. The sequence goes on along the minus strand of VTPC01006843.1, from coordinate 112,152 downwards.
TAGCTATTTCTAGTAGTAATCAAGTCAGCTTAACATTTTCAAATGAACGGCAACGACAGTGGCGAACTACAAACAACGAATAGGTTGACGGATGAGCACATGTTGGCTCTGCTCAAGCTGCTACGTATTCATCTAATGTAAGATTCTCGTACCAGCGAAGCTGGTGAAATAGAGTGAGGGTACAGTAAACAAATGGAGAAGTTGAACAATGCTCACACATCACGTGGTTGTGGTTTTATACGATAAGGTGGACTCATGTCGACGGTATTTATGATTGGTGTGACACGTGGAAATTAGTGAAATAAAAAGTTTATTACTACAGAAATCTTTTTCAAGTTATTAGTTTAACAAAAAACTAGAAATTAAAAAATTAAATGAAATTTATAATTTTGATTTATTTATTTTGTATTAAAATTTTTATTAAAAAAGTTGAAAATTGAAATTTTAAATAAATTGAAAATATTTTCATAAAAATTTTTCTACATTATAATTACCCAATGAAACAGTAATTTAACTATACAGGGTCGCTAAAAAATATGAAAACACGCTACCTCCGCAGAAACGGTATGTAATAGACAAATGAAATTTGGAGAACTTAGGCCGGGTTGCACAAAGCTTTGTTAAATGCTTGATCGACTGATCAATCACTTGATCAAATAATTAACCAATCAGAAGTAGTGAAATATTCAAACTTATTCAATCATATTGGCTGATCAATTGATCAACTTGATCAATGATCAAATTATTTTTGTGCGATCGAGCGTTAAAGTAGGTATTTTTTGCCATGTTTTGCAAAGGTAATTAAAAGCAAATCTTCAATTGTTTTTTCGTACGGTCGCCATATTGAGTTTTTTAAAATGGAACATCCCGCATATGACCCCATATTTGGATAGGGATTTTCACGACAAATTCAATGATGCAAGGGTTGCTATACTTATCTTAAAAAGTTTTGCAGATAATCGCTATTCCTTTGTTAGGGGTTTCACTATTAAAAAGTATGTAAACACGCTGCTCCTGCAAAAACGGCAAGAGATAAATAAATGAAATTTAAACAGCTTAAAGTAGGCATTATTTGCTATGTTTTGGGAAAAGAATTATAAGATCAAATCTTCAATGGTTGTTTTCGTACGGCCACCATCGTTAATTTCTTTAAATGGATCACCCTGTATATGATCCCACGATAGGGATTTTAAAGGCGAATTCAACAATATAAAGGTTGCTATACTTCTCTATTAACTACATAATTATAATTATAATTGAAAAAAATATTTTAAAATTATATTTCAAACTATGCTGTATATAAACAAATAAATAAATAAATTAGGCATTAAAACAACTAAATAATATAAAAATTTTATTTTTGTTTTACATAAAATTATAAAAATATCATTTCTTAAGAAAGAAATCATAATTGTAGTAAATCAAACACGGCACTATGTCCAATATGGGTAAAATTTCGGTCACAAGTATTTTTTGTTCTTGGATGATAGAATGAGTGATTCTAAGGTAAGTTTCAACAGATTTAGATGTAAAAAAGTTTAAATAATGCCTGTAGAACCGAAAAACAGGAAAAACCCGAAAAACCCTGTGAAACCGAAAAACCCTGTGAAACCGAAAAACCCGAAAAACCAAAATTCGGTGTTTTCGGTTTTTCTATAGTGACAACAGTTATTATTATCTTAGCATTTATCTCAATACCTGACGAGGCTAAATATCGGTTTTCATTGAATTTCACCGGATAATTTCAGAAAAAAATGGAATGTAATTTCTTACAGTGCTTAGGTTCTATATTAAGAAATTAGACAAAAAATCTTTTTCAAGACTAACTATTGGCTAATAAAGTAAAAGAAGTGTTATTGTGTGTTGTTTTAGTTATACATTTGCAGGGATAATATCGGTAATACATTTTCATATACAGTAATACCCCGAACTTACGCGATAGGTGGGACCGAGCGATAACCGCGTAAATTGAATTCGCGTAATTAGAGGTACAATTTTGTATATAAATACATACAAATTATGTTAAATTGGGACCGGAGACTAAAGAAAACAATAATTTAGAAGAAAAATGTGTAATAAAATCTTAGATAATACAACAAATTATATTATTATGAATTGCAAAAACGTAAACCGAAGTTATTTTGACGTAGAAGGCTTCATAAAATCTAACAAAGTCGTCTGACGGATCAAAGATTTTTCCTTCTCACGAAAAATTTCCTTGTTGGAGTTTATGTTTTCCAAAATTTGTTACCCTTTCTCAATTAAACTGAGGCCTTCTGTCAACAAAAGACGAATCGACGAGAAGATTTAAAAACCGCGTAAATTCGAATTCGCGTAATTTGGTTAGCGTAAGTCGGGGTATTAGTGTACTGTTTTCTCCGTTTATCAGTAATTGTGTTACCTGTTGAGAAATATATTAAATTAAACAAAATGAGTATAGCTGACAAAGTAACTACATATATTCATATTGACTTTAAGTTTCGTTTTCTTCCACAGTAAACATCACAATGGTGAAAAAGATCTGTACTTTTTTGGTGCAATAACACATCAATAGATACACCAGACAAACTATTTATTATGTTCCCAAGAAGCCAGAAATAAAAAAATATGGTTTCAAGCTGTTGCCAGAAAAGGTATACCAACAGGAGGTTGTTACTTTTGCTGTGAGGATCACTTTGACGACAAACTTTATGCACAATTATGTCTTTTTGCATTTAGAAAAGGACGCTGAGAATTGGATGTACTACAAATTAATAGGGTAACAAGTAATTACCAAGAAAGATGTGATTCTTCACTAACAAGCTGCAAAATGTTCCACATCATCAAAAAAAGAGAAGAAAAAATAGAAATATTATAAGTTCTTGAGGAGAGTGCTACAGGAATGGCCCGATGACAACTGTTTCAAGAAATAGAAACAGAACCAAGTAGGTCTTTATGAGCATTTACCCAGTCTGACACTGCAGTCGTCACCATCAGGATTATTTCTCCTCGAAGAGAGTCCTGCTAAGATAATTCTAACTAGGAAACGCAAAGATGTGGACGATGACAAAAGAAAAACTATAATGAAAGATAGGTCTAAAAAAGGATTGTCCAATGCTAAAGAGAAAGGTGCCTTTAACATCCTCAAAATTGACAGAATGGAGTAGTAATGGAATTAGGGGTTAATAGTACTCACAGCACTGAATACCAGTCGTTACGAGTAAGTTGGCCCTATGCAATTAGACATACTTTTAAAGGTACAATTGCATAAAATCAGTGCGAATCCCAGAATGTATTTAGGAATACCCAATGATGTATATTTTACCATTGATTTTATTAAAGCCAGAAGTAGATAAAATACATGTTTTAATTATTTTAAAAAAGATTAGAACAAATGACTCATCTAAACGTATAGATGTTGATTTTGGGAAAAGTATCAGTGGCGTCAACTGGATATTGATTCGAGCTGTGCCAAGAACTGCTCCAAAAATTAATGAACTTAAATACTGCAAAATTTCTAGTATCGTCAACACCAAAGGGAGTCGCAAATTTTATTTCCACAGGTTTTGAAGGTAGAACCTTAGACCTAGAAATAATGCAAAAGTCTGGATATATGGATGTTATACCTGAAGACCGTACAATCATGATTGATAGAGGTTTTAAGCAAATAGCATCTATATTAGAAAAAAAAACAAGTACACCTTATATGTTCTCCTAGTGTTGCTAGTCAAATGAAAATAACCAGGTATGAGACACAGCAAACCAAAATAATTACAGCATTGAGAATTCATATTGAAAGATTAATTTCCACAATTCGAGAATTTGAAATACTTGGGCCATATGCATGAATTCATCATAATATGGTTCCGTTGCTAGATGACATTACCATTATTGTTTGTGGCGTAGTTTTACAGGGTTTACTAATACAATAAAATATAAAGCACTTGTCTTTTTTGTAACTAACTTGTACTACAACGTACCTGCCTTATAATGTTGATGTAATATATTTAGTTTAGTAATTTTGAACATGCCACACTGCCAAATCTGGCATGAAACCATTCTTTAGTGTTAGACTGATTTATTGGAAATTTCATCAGTGATGTTATTTTTGCAAAATATAATGAACTTGTCCGCATTAATTGTGCCTCCTAGTCCATTAATTTGCTTTTGGTACTTCAGGGCTAATTGGTATAACGAAATTAAATCGATGCAACTTTCTTTTTGTTTAAGGTATATCAAAAACACAGCCTGACGATTACTTTCAACCCCTGTTCTACCACAGCATTTAAAAAACTAGCGCCCTTGGGCGCTAACCGAGGTACTTTCTGTTCAAACAATTCTGATAATTTCTAGCCTTTCAATGATTCTCCAATTTTCGATAATGTATACTTACGCCAGTAACATTCTGTTGATGTCACTGATGGTTGTAAGTTTTTCTATACAACCAAAAAAGTAATGCTACCCCATGTTTATAACTAAGTGCCTAAAATTTAGTATTTCTCTAATTTTGAACATAACACAAATGCTAACTTAAAATCACCTTCACTGGCTGGGCAATCGTGACATTTACATTCAGTAATCGTCTGTTTTTCGAACGTTGGGCTCTGGTGTTAGTTCAGCCTTGACTATGCACATTTCATTGATTCCTTTAAGTCGCACGTATCCAATGGCATCATCACTATAACTTTTCCGGGAACCTCTACAACATAGTTTTGGTAGTAAACAAGATAATAAATAAATTAATTTAAAATCTTGCCGTGCTTTCACATTTACCAGGTAAAAGAAAATCAATATTTGTTTTATAAACAAAAAAAGCCTTTCTGCATGAACTTTAGGTAAATTGGCAGAAGTTGTTTCTTCAAAACCACTCTCCATTTCACAAAACAACACAGAACACGCTAACAAGATAAACAAGTGTATTATAATTTATAAACAATAATGAACCATAACCCCAAGCTCAACACAGTGCAGTGGTGTAGGTCAGTAAAATTTAGAACTGCGCGATCGCAAGCTTCCTACTCTGATTGGATAATATTATTCGATAATTTACCCGCGACAATGCTAATTTTGAAAATGCCTCTCTGAAATAACGTCATTTCAAAACATTTCTCTCTTCACAGAATTTTTTAACTTTAAAATATGTTTGGGCTATCACAATCAACCTATCTTTTTAAATAATTACTTAATTTTGTTATATAAAATTCACTGGATAACCCCATCGCTCATGATAATGTAAGAACCATTATAGGCAATTGAAGTTAAGAGTGACGCCTCTGGTGGTAGAAAAGCTGAACTAAATTCTGAAGTCATTTTTAAGTTAAATATGTGTTTACTGCGTATTAATTCTTTGTGTTTTATTTTGCTGTAGCATAACTGCATTTTACTTTATAAGATTATCATAAATTCAATCTAACCTAACCCTAAATGTACCTGGAAATTCTGTTAATCCACATAAAATTACATTACCGGCATTTAAAATTGCTTCAGATGCTGAAGTCGCATTTAAATAAAATAAAGATTTCGAAAAGGTTAAGCCTTGTACTCACTTTTTCAGTATGTAGAATGGAATTTACACACAAGTAATGACAGGCATCTGCGAGTCAAAAACAACTGATTTTAAATCGCGCGAAAATTAATTTGAATTGTGAGTATGACCTTTATCTACCCACCACAGCTGACTCAAAAATGACACTGGCGAATCCTATGGGGAACTCTACTATAACCCAACTTGTATGTCAACTCGACTTTATAGAATGACGAATATACTATCAGTTTTGTGAAATTCTATCTTGTGTTTTCATTAAACATTTTACATTCTTCAAGAATTTTTTTAAAAAATCCAAACTGATTTCAGCGAAAAACTTGCCTTTTTATAAGAACCAAAGTGTTGATAAATAGCTGATAAGTCTGTCGAAATCCAATACACCTCATCGAAAGTTTAATAGAATCTTAATTACCTTCTAATTACTGACAAACGTTAAATTTAAATCGTACATTTCCTACATCTTTTATCTTAAGTTTATACTTGGATCTGATTTTAGATCTTTTACGAGGTGGAGAACTCACGATATACTTAGTAGTAAAAACTCAAATCTTTAATATACAATATTGTACTTATCTTTTTAATACCGAATATGGATTTTTAAATTTCATGGATTTATTTCTACCCTATTTGTCATTTCTATTGGCTGACAACAGATCCATCTAAACTTTACGACAAACATAAATAATAAGTAGGTATTTAATAACAAACTGGTACACAATTTACGACGCTCTTATTTCACCATTTCAGTTTGTAACATCCAACATGGTTGACTCGTAAAATGGCGAGTTGCTAATGCGGTCGTAATCGTATATTCGTGATTTAAAGGAGGGATTTGAGTTGGAGAAGAGAACACAGACGTACAACGCGTACACAGTAGTAGTACGGGCATATTTAGCACTAGCACACACCTGCGATTCAGATTTCTAAAGCGTATATTATACGTGTACTTTGTCGGACTATTAACTACCGCAATTAATTATTTTAAGTACGTTGTTTTAATAAGACACGGATTATTATGCAAATTAATTTTATATAATGTTAATAATGCATACGATAAAATTTTAGTTTAATTGCGCAAAACAGAAAGTTTGAAAATTTTAAGTGCCACAACACAACAAATAATAACTTCACGTTTTTACTTCTTTTTTTAAAACAGTAATTCACGATTAACCTTCCCGTACGCGGAATTTTAGAGGAAAGAACAAAAACCGACGCATTTTACGCATTAAAGCGTAAGATTCTCAACGTACCAGAATAACATTTCTTATTATGCGCTTTGTCTCTCCCTCCTTTATTCTACCCAAGACAAACTCTTGTTGTTACGGTTAAAACTGGAGCATTCATAATGTCGTTTATTAAAATTTATTATTCGCTATCTTCATTTGAAATTGTGAGAAATGTTTTGCATAAAATATTAAAGTTAGTAAGAAGTATGAACTGCTGGAGCGTTTGATTATTATGTTGAAATAACATTTCCATCTTTACTCTTAACAAGAACTTCAGGCAGCACAAAAACTTGGAAATACACAAACGAGGATAATTTCATACCGGTAGAATTTTTATTACGAATATTTCATTGGAAGCGTACACATACTTAAACAATTATTTTCCTGAGGTTTCTATAAATTCCGAGCTACATAATCTTGTGTAGTGACGGGTGTTAGAAACTTACCAATTACAGTTTGTAAATAAAATTAGTGGTTATAAAATTTACTTCCTATTCATATTTAAAAATAAATTTTAAGCTGTGTCCTAATCACATCAACTAACTTTATGACACACCTCCAGAAATGAAAACGGAAATCGTCTTTAAATTAAAATTCGCATCTTTTATCTGATTTGAAGGCAGATTTTTCTAAAATATTCATGTAGTTTCATTATGTATACATAAATATTTATTCCAAAAATTAAATATGAAATACAAAAATGAAAGCAATTAAAAAGAGAGAAAATACAAAACAGACTTAGAAAAAAATTAGAATGATTTAACATTTTAAACTCAAGAATCACAGCGTCACCCAGCTGGCTTATAGTCAGGTAAGCCAACTATACTATAACGTCGCGCTATAGCGCTCTTCTTTTACCTTTCTTATTGGATACTGTGGATAAGTACCAAGGTTGCACGAATAGATCTGAAATAAGTTTCTTAAACTTCAGATTGCATCTTTCATTACATCAAGAAGGTTTTTTTTGCAGTTTGCTGATTTTATGGTTACTTAATATTCTCAAAAATTTTTCTAAGATTTTCATTACATTGTTTGCAATTTTCACATAGAAACTATCATCAATGGCTTAACGACTGACGGTTTTTTTCTTTTAAATGGTTAACCAAAATCTCGATCATTTGGGCGTTAAATTCAATAGGATATTGTCTTGCTAACAGTAATAAAAATAATAAAATTAAAATCATTGCCACGAACAATATATCTCGATGTAATTCACTGTAATGGTAAAATAAAACTGCATCGCATTTTATTTCTCATGTGCATTGTAATACGTTATACGACAATTCTATAACATAAACCGATATGTAACCTACGTAAATCTACAAGAACCACAAAAAATATAACTAAAATACTTAAGACCAACACCAACATAACTGCTAAGTATTCAGCAGTTAAAGAAATTCAAAATTGTAAAATAAACTCATTTCCCCCAAAAACGTCTTTGCGAATCATGCAAAAATTTCTAGGTAGAATTTAATCGCAAAATCAACCAAGTCGCGAAATTTAAAAACTTGTCTAATCTTTTTGTTTTTATCTATATTTCAAACATGACAATTCATGTATTTTGTCCCTTTAAATGTGTGGCACTACCTTACAACTCCGTTCCCCCATAAGCAGTAATGTCTGCTTTTATTAAATTCCAAATTAGGAAGATTCACCACCGTGGATTCTTTATTTACTTGGTTTGTTCCTTCTTTTTATTTTAAGTGGACAAGGTCCATTTTCAACTAACTGGCCCGAAAAGTCTAATTGACTCAATATAGGCCGACAGACACAAAAGTGACTGACCCAATAGTTATTTCTGCCCGAATAGTCCAATCGGACGAAGACAAGTCTGACTAAAATGGAAGCTCTAATCTCGAAACGTCTGAGACCTGACTGTTAGAAATCAAATTAGCGTTATTCGCACAAGTTACTCATTAACGTTTTAATATTTCAATGTAATTGCACTCACATACGGAACTGAGCACCACATTGTATTCTAAGTACGTTAAAAACACATCAAGTGATTCTAGAGGACGATCTGCTGGTAAAGATTATTAAGTTATGTTCTTCATTGCAAATATTTCCCTGTTAATATTTTCGTCTTATGCACATCTTACTTTACATGATCATATTGATCAATGCACAAACTCTTCTGCCATGTGGATAATTCTAGATTTTCCGCACAGTCGGTTTTAGTATGCAAAACTGATTGGTTCAGCAGTCTTTTTTTTCTAACGCATTAAAACAGCTTTCCGATATCACCAAGATTTGTGAAATTAGTTTTTTAGTGTTTGTATATTTTATCGCGTAAGAAATTGTTAGGAACATTGCTTGTGTCCACGAGTTGTCAGCAAGTGGCAGCAGTGGTATCAAAAACCGACTGAATGATCGGCAGCAAGCGTCGATTTAAAAAACGCAAATGCAGCACTTTTAATAAGGGTAATCATGGTTACTGTTCGTGTACACAAACAAGGCATCATCCTACCAGCATTCTGACTTGCAAAGAGTTTGTAATACAATTATTTACTGTGTATCAAACGGTAAGTTCTATTCAGGTTTGTGTCTAGAACACAGAAAAGTTTTGGAAGTTTGCCTCTCGAGCCATCTTACAGGTGGAAGAACTTTTGGCATCCGTCTATTGTTAAATGAATCGCGTCCTCTCCTAGCTGTGTTTGCTACCACTATACCTGGTATCTGAGAAATTAAAATAATAATAAGACTTCTGTAGATTAATGAGGTCTGGCCAGAAATATAGGTTCACATTTTTCCAAGTGTACTAAATGTTGCCAAAAGAGCTCTACATCACAAAAATACCTGAAGAAAATCAGTCCTGTAATGCGTTGTTGAGAACAAGAGTAGAAAGAAACAAATCCCAGAAGAAATTTACTGCATCACGCATAAAGTATATCTCCTTCTACATCGCACAGTGGGATGAGAGGGTAGTTTTCTTGACCAAAATTCATGCCTTTAAGTTACATTACTCATTTTTCTAAAATATTTTTGTTTTATTCGGAAGTGTCATAAGCTATTTGATTGGTATGAAACAGAAAGACAAAGGTTTTAATTCTCGTATCGCTACACCAGACAATTATGATGTTTGTAGCTTATTCTCAATTGTTTTTTGAGTAGTTTTTAATTTTAATAAGTTTTCTTTTCCAACAAATAGTTGTTTCTAAAAAATTTAAACTTAATTTTGAAGTAGGAAGCTGCTGTGCAAATGCTTCTGTGTAATTCAGAGATACCGTGTATTAAAAAGGTGACCCTGGTCATGTCGAAGTAATAGGCCATACAACATAGTTAAACGAAGAATAAAGCAATCATGGCACACTAAGCATAAAAGAACTGTTTGTCACACATGCATTAACTGATCATCAGTCATTAATTGCAACGCATTTGTTCAAAGCAAACGTTAAGTAACATCTCGCGCCCCATTTACAATACCAATAACCTGTTTATAACAGTTGTACTTTGCAACAAAATGAAATCTAAGTTCGTTAAAATGTTCCATAAAATTATCGTTTTTGTTACAAAAATGTAATCCATTCTGTATATAAGAAGCAAAAGATTTGTGCATTATTATATAAAGTTTTATAAGAAATAAAGTAAAAAAAAACTATTTTAATTGTATGGTAGCTTCAGAATTAAAAAGGAATTTGGCCAAAGAAACTGCTCTGTCATCTCACTGTGATATCGTGACGCGTACATGCAAGTTTGTAGAGAAGTCAAGCCATTAAAAGGCTCAGCCACCCACCTACAGTCTTGATTTAATATCAAACGATTTTTCAAATGTTACTTAATATAATCAAAAGAACTCTTAAGCTTTGTTGTTTGTTGAACTCAAAAAATAGTTGCAGCATCCTTCTACGAGCAAAACCAGAATAATTTATCAAAAAAATCTAGTGTCAGTGCAGAGAAAGAGCTGCTAGACAAGGTATCCATGGAAGATGCTTTGATGAAATCTCTTAGCTAGATTAAGCAAGTAAGAGAAATGCTGTACCTATACATACATCAGTTTCTACAATTCTGAGCAGAAAGAAACCCCAAGAATTAGAAAAATTCTGAAAATATAATTAATAGAATAGTTTTGACGAAACACAAAAGAAAACATTGAAGGTGAATTAAGAATTATAAGGTTATTTCTTTTTAATATAATTTATTTGACAATGTTTTCCATTACTTCTTGGTTATTAATACATGAAATAAACCCTTCAACCCTCTTATTGTAAATACTGCACGCATCTGGATTTATTTTTTATTTATATATGTCATTGAACTCACGTGGAGCCAATGAGAGTAACAGCAGGATCATTTGGTGTAAGCCCCAAAAACTCGAGGGTGCCTTAAATTTTGACTGTTGTTTAAAAACAAATTTATGTAGGGATGCAGCAGCAGCAGCAGCACGGGTCCCTTCAGTAAAGTTTATTAATTAACTAAAATTGACTGACCCTCTCCGCTAGCTTAATCTGAAAATAAGGGCCAAAAATCATCATAATTGTTCTGTTTATTATCCTTTTCATTAAGAAAAACTTCTCTAAAATCCTTGAGTCATATACGAAATAAAAAAAGAGCATAAAAATGAATTTAATCAGCGCCTAGCAAACATTAGTAAAAAAATTTACGTTTGCATTCTGCTCTCAACCGGTCAACATTCAGGCCTTTGAAATCTTTTATATTAAATTTAATGAATACCCGCGCAATGAAACAGACCATGGTCTGTTTATACAGTATAGTACTATGTATGTATGTATGTCTGCAAACGAATAAATGCGTTTAGAAAGCTAATTTTCTCTTTTTTTATTTCTACTTCCGCATGTGTATAGACAATAAACTTTATGTATACGCATTTGAAAAGTAAATGCAAAAGAAACGGTGACTGCTTGCCTTTCATTAAAATACGCCACGTGGGTAAATATCGGTTGTTATTTTTACACAATCAAAACGATGAAATTTCGTTTTTTTGTTACATGAGAAATATACTACCTATGTACCTACCTACCACCGTATAATAAAAATGATTTGTGGAAGCGGAAGTAAAATTTGAGCCGGTTGTTATTTATCCTGTGTATTAAAATTTAAACATCAAGTAGGTACTTTATGCAGTGGAAGACATATGCTCCTTCACACAATCATAAATAAAGTGCATTCGACCTGCATAGAGGTTATTACTCTTTCTGCAGCTCTATTTCAAACTCCTTAAATATTGACCGCTTATTGATTTTTCAATTATTTCGAATTACAAAAAAAAAGGAAATTCAAAAACAATGTGTGTCACACCAAATACAATACTAACACACAATGGAAAAAAAGATCTTCAAACGCGACAGCGACGTTTGGTGCGAAATGTCGATTTATCATCGGGGACGTATTTATATGCAAATAAACGCGCATATTACAGTCTCTAAAGGAGCCCAAGCAATCAATTATTTATGAAGGATTTGCATCCGCCTGTATTTCTCATGGCAGTGTTGCAAATGAAAGAAAAATTTAATCCATCACACCACAGCCGCGTCGTGTAAAACACGAAACGAGAGAAAACGCCCCAAAGGTGAAAATTGATCCTTTTCACACCAGCCAGCCTTTAACACTCAAGTGCTCCGAAGTCGATGAAAATTACAAATATATCCCGGGATAACAATGCTTACAGAATTTTGGTTTTTTTAATTAAACGGAGTAAATGAAATTCTTTCTGAGAAACGGGAGATGTAGTATTTGAAAGGAAATTAATGAGGGGATTGAATAAAATTAACGATAAAATAATGAAATAAATTCTCGTTTTACAGAAAATTAAATAGAACCATAGGAAGAAAAAAAAGGATGCACAAAGAGAAATTGTCTTGAAAGATTTCCATTCAATTTTCCTTAATTCATTTCAAAACGATTGCAAAATAGCGACTGGGCAATGTTCTCTATACATTAATCTGCAAAAGTATGAAAAGCATTAGAAACTAAAAAATATGAAAACGGGAGTTCTTTTTTAGTCTAAGGAAAGAATGCGTTTCATCTTTAACCATCAAAAAACAATTTTTTCTAAACAAGAATATTTTGTTTAATTATAGAGATTTCAGTTCAATATTTCTAATAACAATTTTGGAATCCTGAAAGTTACGTTTTGACGTGGGTATGCACTTGTGAAATGATAACAGTAGCGATTCGGTTATAAAATTTGTTTAAGAATCATCGTCAACAATCACCGGCAAGTGTGCGAATGATCAACTATCTAATTCGAGTTTTGATTTAATAGTATGAGTAATATTTATACCACGGTTATCACTTGACAAATTCTTGTCATGAAGAGAATCACTACTATTTTGCCAGGAAAAAGACATCTATACTCCGTAACTAGTATTCCGTCACAACGCAAACAACTCCAACCCAAATATTATTGTTTCTACGAAAGCTAAGTAATGTAAGCATGAACCATTTATATGTAAACATATGTTTGTTTTACACAACATTATTATTATAATAATGTTGGATTTATACAAAAGAATTTCAGAGCGCCCATCCATAATCTTCTACAATAATAAAAAATCGTCACTTCAAGAAACACCTTATAAATAAATATTTCTAAAGTTGATTTTAGGGAATTCTTTCGTTTTATCGCGGTAGTTCAAGATGTAGAAAGAAAGGACAGTAGGTAAGAATCCAAAACGTATCGATTATGTGGTGAATTAATTTGTGGAAACTTACAAAAAAAAGACCATAGAAAACAGCACATTCCAGCCCTATGTACAAGTACAAACCAACAAAACTTCAAGTTTTCCAACAAGCATCAACTGGTCTAAACTTAAAACTAGTTAGCCTACATTAAGATTTGTCAGGTCAGCAGTCTTGGGAATGTACACTTTTTTCAGACTTTTATGTTGTCATTGTCACGTTTCTTTCTAGTGAGATAGATATAAACAAGAAGAGTAGCCTAAATTCAGCCTTCTTCCTAAATTGCAGGTAACTCTTATAAAACACATACAATCGAACTACGCAGGCCATTACTTTCTAAATCAGGCTTAATTGCAAATGATCTAATCAGTGTTCCATATTAATGCTTTTATAAGTCAACGATACTATTTTGAAGCTTTGCATAGGTCAAGATTTTTACAACGCAGCTCGAATAAATTGGTAGAATCCGAAGAATCTAAGACAGGAATAGAAGAAATTCCAGTGACAAATCGACTTGTCATTGTTTAGCCGATCATTTGGTTTTGTTATAAGCACGGCTTTTTCGATCGGGTCGGTCGTCGTCACTTTTTCACGTCCTGGGCAATTCCAGAAACTTTTTTTTTTCCCTAAACATGCCAACTTGTTGCTAGTTACTTGATCTTTAAGAAGCGCGAGTTTTAAAATAGGGCACTACAAATCTTGAATTTTGAACTTTTAAGGTTATCCGAAAATTATTGGACAACTCTAACGCAATAACAGCACAAAAGTGGAGAAAGCAAGGAATGTTGCAGATTTTGAAATTATTTCAGCAAATTTTCTAGTATAAGTAGAAGTTCCGATCGCATTACACGTTTATGAATTATTGTTTTGGAAAACACGTACTTTTCTAAAATCTACAATTTTGAGACCGTGCGTGAAAGAGGTTTAGAAGATACTGTTGTAACAATTTGATCCGTGCGAGTTCTTCCAATGTTTGCGAGTAGCGGTTTCAGCAATTTGTTCCAAATAATTTCGCTTACCTTTTTTCTGCGAATTTTACATGAAAACAATCAGATGTTGCTAGTGGTTCTAAAAGCAGAGTCTATAACAAAACATAAATTGCAGTCCAAAGGTAAATATTCTAGAATCCTTATGATTACTGCAGCAGCTAGCTGATTTATTAAGAAGGTAAATCTTCTGCTTAAATATTTTAAAACTTCTGTATCTTATAGATTTATAAGAACTAAAAGAGGGTTTAAGCAAGAAGGTGTTAAAATTGATGTTGAAAATGTTTCGCAGTCTAATCTCTCTTCAATAGTTTCAGCAATATGTCCTGCAAGAAAAACTACAGATGCTGCAGGTATTCCATAATAAGATTGGTGGATAAAGTTTCTATTTCTGAATTAATTCTTTGTCTTCATCAGGCAAGTGAATATCAAAATGTATTGTTTGAGGTCCTGTAAACTTGGGTAATACCAACTGCACTATTATAGTTACACTCACATGATATATCTTCAGAAAATGATGTTTTCATTACGTCACACTGTACTATTTTCTTGATAGCATTGTGAGCAGCTAGTGCATCGGTTGCATCATCGTTCGTTCTGGCATTGCTAAACATACATTCCATTGAAAAATCTGCTCGAAACATAATGGAATCCAACCTCTTTCAATATTCCAATATTTTATACATTCTGCTGTATTTGAGCAATGAAATTTAGAGCTTGTGCAGTTTCCTTTGTTAATCTTTTAATGTTAGCATCTTTTGAATAATGTTGAATTTAAAGATTAGCAGGAAATTTCTCTGTTAACCATATAATTCTTTCATCGTTTACATTCACAGAAGGGGTGTTATTACCTTCTCGTTGCCTTAGATGTTGAATTTTGTCCTTGCATCACATAACTGGCAAAATGTATGCATTGTTTCTATAAATGTAATTGTATCCTCTGAACCAGAGAAGAAATCATACATAGTTCTGTACTGTTTTAAATAGTTGATAGCAGCACTAACTGGATGTGGAAATATATCAACAGCTTATTTCACATTCATTTTTTCGAAATTGCTGGGATATAAATATTTTCTTCTTAGAAATCTAACACGCTTTATAATTAACGTTTGCAGTGGCGTAAATAGTGGACGCAAAAGCCCGCAATGCGGGGGGGCCGAAGGATTTGGGGGCCCACAGTCGTTTACAGATATGAAATAAGAAATAGCCATGTAATTAGAAAAGTCTGAATAAGCGAAATTTCTACTGACCAGTTCATTTGTTTTGTTATATAAGTACCTGCTACCACATGTTTAAAAATACAATGTAGTATAAAGTGCAGTTTTTTTTAAATATTATTATACTACAACATGAAATACTAAGGGGCCTCTAAATTATGTTTGCGGGCCTTGCGGGGGGGTCCTGAAATTATATTTACGCCACTGAACTTTTGTTGTAGATTATATAGATATTTTAAGTAATCTAATAAAATGAATTCTTTCTCTGATATCATGATCTAAGAAAATGCTTCTGGAATCTTTCATAGCGATGGCAATAGTCGAAACTTAGAAAAAAAGGGACTTGTGGTTCTATTGAATATACAATACGAGTTTTAAGTTCTCCATCTCCTAGTGTTTTGAACAGCGTTACATTAGATTTGTGATTATCATTTACTATAAGTAATATTCTAAATCCACATTGTTGTAAACTCTGCAAAACATTCAATATAAAGATCATAAGAATTTATAGATATGAGTGCTCTATGAAAGAAGTATGCTGCTAGCATTGTAAACTTTGTTGACAACTCATGTATAATGAAACATAATACTTATTTACTAAAGTGGTTTTTTTACCAATAGTTTTGACACTAGTGCCTGTCATTTCTAGGCCATACAATTTGTTTTCAGTTCTACAATTATTGAATTTTTCATTAACTGCCATATCCTCAATTATCAAGCTACAAACACGTTCAATGGGTTTCAGTAAATTGGCTTCAGATGTAAGTCTGGATATCTTTTCGACTTCAAATTGGGAACAATCAATTTCAAATTGGGAATAATCAATTTCAAATTGGGAACAATCAATTTCAAGTTGGGAATAATCAGTTTCATAATGAAATTAATCAATTACTGTATATATATGTGTGGCCCAAAAGTCTGCAACTTTCTGATAAGTTTTTTTTGGATTCCGAGTCGAATCCTTATTCAAACATGAAAAAAAAACATTTTTATTTCTCCCAACTCCCGTGTAAGGGAGGCGAGAGTGGGGGTGGTTTTTCATGTCCATACATAATTTTTGATAGAGCATCATCATCTACTATCATCACGCTACTAATAAATCAAATGAATTTTTCTTCTCGAAGGAAACAAATTCAAAGACTCAGACAATAAGCCAAAATTACATAAATGGCAAATTTTAACGACTAGCGAAGTAGCAAACCGGATTTGAATCTGAGGCGTTATTGACCAGGTTAACGATCGAGAAGGCGGTGGTTATAATGAATGCGGTATAGTCTGTTTCAATATTACAGAATTTAGCGTAGTTTGAAGTTTTGCTAAAAGTTACTAAATAAATATTTTTAGGTTAAAGGTCTGTTATTTATATCATCTTTTTAACTAAACATGAATTGTCAATTAATGTAGTGATTTTTGTTTTAGGTTGTAAACCTGAATTTGCTGTAGATTTGTTTCACACTGCAAATAATGGAATCGAGTCAAAGCCTACTCTGTAGTGAAACAGATTATAATACACTGCTCAACATTTGAAGTGAGACGATGTGATTCTTAGACGACGTAATTAAAAGGAGGATTTGTAACATTTTGTAAACGTTTCTGAATTAGCATGGTCTTCGTAAATACATGTATATGAGTCAACTAATTATATAACTGCAACTGTTAATTTTTCTTTTGTCTTGTACTTAAGAACTGCTATCTTCTGACATCGGTGAAGTTACTAAAGTGAAAATAGGCTTGGTTTGTCCATATACACTTTTTTAAGCATATCCCACAGTTTCAAGCGGCTACAATATTTACAACAAGCGCTGTATGCAATTGTTTCACGTGCATACCTACTGATTATCTAGCCAATAAAGAATAAACATTTGACAGTTATGTCAAAACAACTGCCTGGTTCAAGTCCAAATAATATATCAACTGCAGAAACTGCAACTCAGCTGTACGAGGTCTGTTCAAAAAGTATCGCGAATTTTGAATTTCCGCGGGTTACGTATATTCGATTTTCGATTTTTTGTGGCGTTATATTGGTACTCATGTCCCTCACTTATGCCGACAAGTTCGGCCATTTTGAATGTTCAGTTAATTTTTGACAGCTGTTTTGCTTGAACGTGTTTTAGCTCGTCTTGGATTTTTGCCTATTCCAGAAAATGGATCAAAGAATCTGTATCAAATTTTGTGTAAAAAACAAAATTAAGTGCGCGGACGCATTCCGAATGTTGACTGTGGCATATGGTGAAGCTACCTTGGACCGAAGCAACGTTTATCGGCAGTACAAAATGTTCTCAGAGGGCCGAGAAGATGTGAACAACGAAGAGCGTGCCGGACGCCCGAGCACGTCAACAACAGACGAAAACATTGATGAAGTGAAGAAAATAGTATTGGCCAAACGTCGAATCACCGTTAGAGAAGTTGCTGAGGACCTAAACATATCGATTGGCTCGTGCCATTCGATTTTTACCAATGATTTGGGCATGAGACGAGTCGCCGCGAAATTCGTACCAAAATTGCTCAATTTCGACCAAAAACAGCATCGCATTAACATTGCTAAGGAGCTGTTGGACTCTGTCCGCGACGACCCAAATTTGCTCCAGAGGGTCATAACTGGTGACGAATCATGGGTTTATGGTTATGACGTGGAAACCAAAGCTCAATCATCCCAATGGAAGCTGCCGCACGAACCAAGACCGAAAAAAGCGCGCCAAGTTCACTCTAATGTGAAGGTTTTGCGTACAGTTTTCTTCGATTGCAGGGGCGTGGTGCATCATGAGTTCTTGCCACAGGGTAGAACGGTCAATAAGGAATATTACCTGCAAGTTATGCACAATTTGCGCGAAGCAATCCGCCAGAAACGCCCGGATTTGTGGAAGAACAAAAATTGGCTTTTGCACCATGATAACGCCCCTGGCTCACACATCGTTGCTTGTGCGCGAATTTTTGGCCAAAAACAACACACTAATGATGCCGCAGCCACCGTATTCCCTAGACCTGGCCCCCTGTGACTTTTTCTTGTTCCCGAAACTGAAGAGGCCCATGAAAGGACGACGCTACGCTACGATTGAGAAGATAAAGACGGCATCGAAGGAGGAGCTGAACAAGATCACAAAAAATGATTTTTTGAAGTGCTTCGAGATTGGGAAAAACGTTGGCACAAGTGTATAATATCTGATGGGGATTACTTTGAAGGGAACAAAATAGATATTCATGAATAAATAAATAATTTTTAAAAAAACACAAAATTCGCGATACTTTTTGAACAGACCTCGTATATTAGTACAAAATTGACATAGTGTTGTGAGTTTGTGATGTGTCCCACTTCAAGTTTTGAGCAGTGTAGAATTTGAGCTACACCCTAATTATCAATAATGTATGTTTGATAGACAAAACTCGTACGCTTTTCTTTAGTACTTGTGTTATCGTGTATTAATAAAACAATTAAACAAATGCGTTCAAACGTTTTACAATATGTTGACACGACAATAATATCAATTCAACATAAAAAAATAGCCAAAAATAATTTCCAGCTAATAATTGGTAATTTCTATGTGATGAAAATGAAGGTCTTGAATTTACTTCTAGATATCTCCTTCCAAAGTATTACGAAAATAATAAAAGAAATACACTATGAAGATGTCTTCGAACATGTAAGTATAAATTATATGATTATCTTATAATAATAACTACTCAAGACCACCACTTCATCTCTTTCACAGAAATACTGCAAGTTTCTTTTAGAATTACCGACACAGACATAACCTTTTTTTTCTGCATATAAGTAGGCTATAAAATTCGAATAACTATAAAAATAACCATTCGATGGATTCATTCATCCTTCTCTTAGTAAGATATTTCTCTATTAATTACAATGATTTGAGATAAAAGATATAAAAAAAAATCGAAAGAAAGCTTACGTGTCAATTCATCAGAACATTTCAAAGTAGGAGGACGAGAATTACACAATAAGAGGATTCCTCTCATACTATTTACTGAACATTAAAGAATCAGATAAACAGTTTTGAACAAAACTGAATTTAATAAATATTTTTGGAAAGAGAGTGTGCTATTCCTCACAGTCTAAATCTTTTCACTATAGATAATGTTCAAATCACAGAAATGTGTAAAAACGTCCTAGTGATTAGAAATAATAAGATAACGATTTGGTTATAATATAAGATTACCATACTAAAGCTGCGAATATATGCAAAGTACATATTGTTTATTTCCTAGTGTACTTGCATGACATTTTAGATGTGAAAGAAATGGAACATTTTTAATTGTTTAAAGCTAATTTGTTTTTGCATATTTTGCATATATTAGCTGCGTCTTGCATTTTTTTCATTAATTCCGTGTATTCTTTCGGGTTTTTAATTTCCATATTGCTGAATCTTGGTCACTTTTAAGAGAAATATTCAACTTGACTAGTTCAGATGTACAATGAAACATTGCCTAATATTCCTCTGCCTCCAAAACCCATCCTTACTAGATGGGGAATGTGGGTGAAAGCAGTTTTGTTTTATTCGGAGAATTTTGAGAGTATAAAAACAGTATTATTTAAGAGTTATCCGACAACTCATCAGCTGCAATTAGCGAATCTACTCGATTACCCGCTAATCAATCATCAGTTGAGCCAACAACTAGCTTATATTAAGAAATATTTTAATATGATTCCCTAACTATTTTTAGAGTTGGAAAAGTAAGATGTTTTACTGGTTGATTCTATAAATATAATAGAAAACTTTAAAACTACGATAAACAGCTTAAAGGGAAAAATTGGAAATTGTAAAGAAATTAAACGATAAGTAAAAATAACACATATCAAATTTTTGAAAGATGTTTCGAAGATGTTCGGAAATTTCTCGGGATATTTTATCAGCACTTTCCAATGCCTCTATTACCTCTGTTTGATGTAGAGGGGAGTTTTTCTGCGTATAAATTCATATTGAGTGATCGTTTCTTGTCGAAAATATTGAAAAACACCTTATTGTTAGTGTTAGTCTAATTAATTAATTAAAAATGATGCGATTATAATGTGATTACTGAAATTATAACATTCAACTGCATGAGTTCAACAGTACTTTTTTAATAAACTGTTTATTTATTTAGGGAGGTATTCCTTTATTTATTTTCTTGCTAATTATACTAGATATTCTTTTGTACATACTTAAATACATTACAGAAAAATCATTTGCATATTTTTCACTAATTTATTGCATATGTATGCGCATATTTTTGTACTTTTTCTTGCATATAAATCACAGCTTTAACCATAGGAACTTATTTGCTTTCAGTAGGTGAATAAGCCTTGCTGATACTAAAAGTTTAGATGTTCCAGGATAATCGTTAACGCTTGGGAATACAACAAAATGCTTTAACTGTGTATCAGCACTGTTCTAAAACATCACTTGATTTTATTCGAACATCTGGGAGCTACCTGGCACTAAAATCGGATTACTAACCTAGGAAAACCAAAAATATAAATTATAGTTTTAGACGCTAGAAAGAACAAACAACAAACAAGCACGATGAATCATTTATAAATAGGTTTCAAGTTCACATACACATTATGCATATACTACTATATTAATGCTTTTTAAACCTTTGTTACCGCGTTTTTCTCCTTTTTCTTATCGGTATCGACAATCAAATTTAACATTAAATCTGTATATAGAATGGGATTTCAGGAAAATACAGTTTTATGCACATATTCATACAATCCCACTAATTTATTGCTATTGTTAGCATGATCAGTGCCTCACATAAACATCATGTTTAAACGGAAGCAAGAATAATACCCTCTTATTTATATACAGCTTAATTAACGCATAAACCATACAAAATTGATTGTGTAACCTTTCCATGTGCAGATAAAATTTTTAAGATATTACAGAAAAGAGATTAAATTAGAATGTCCCGGATGCTCTCCACTGTCAACAAACACAACAACGAAATAAAATAAAAAAGGGAAAACCTACATTTTCTAAATTAATAAATGACGAGCTTTCTTTTTCCTAAAAAGCAATATATGGGCCGTCAACCCAACAAAAATTTATTACTTCTACACAGCACTTCAAGTTGTATCATTTTTGAAATGTAATTTTAAAAGTCATTTGAGATAGACATGCATCTTTTAGAACTAATAAATATTTAAAAGAATAAAACCGTGTTCATTAGTGACGTTAATAGGGAAAAAAACAAATGCCCGTCGCCATAGAGCAAGTTCAGCTTTAAAAACTAAAATGAAAGGTAGGTGCACGTATATACAAATCTGGGAAAAGTTACTTCTTTAAAAAAATATGTAGTAATATATTATGCCAGCGGTTGAAGGATAACTTTGGCACAACTCCAGAGAATTTAATTTAGTTCTTTAGATATCGCGTTTTTCGTCGTGGTGGATAATACGTTGCTTCAGGGTCAAATGTACGTTTTGTGTCGAGAATTAGCGTAGGTTTTTATTACTTGTAGGTCAAAACAACACATCACTCCTTTGATGCTTAACTACTACTGTAATTTGCAATTCATGTAATAAAATAACAAAGTACGAGTTGTGAAAAGATGAAGAAAATAATAAAATAGTGTAAATCAAGGAACAAAAGGAAAATTTTTTTTATAGATAAATTAGGTGGTAGTATGCTGTTTTTTTTTTGTTTAGTTGACCCACAATCGGTATGAAAATTTTTAAAATATTATAAGTGAACAGTATAGAATGCAAAATACAGGGTGGTATATCTTTTATGCTAAGAGCAGAATTAGGTAATACAGTAGAACCTCGATAAGTCGGATCAGCTGGGGCCGGAGCCGATCCCATATGAAAATCCGAGTTAAACGGAGAATGTGGAAAAACAATACAAGATAACATACTTACAAGAGTTTCTTTTATATTCAACAAAAAACACGCTTGGAATATTTACACATCACTTTTATCATACAATAAACACATGTGTACAGTAGAGTTTACTTGCTAACAAATAAGCTCATAAACTTGCAAGGTTAAAGTTTGACTACGATTAGTAGTAATAGTAGTCAAAATGATATAACAGAAACTTTTGCATAATTATAAACACGTGTAGTTCGTGTCCACTACAATCTTTTGAGACGCAAATAAAACAATGATGGCGTATAATAATCTTTTTACACTGTTATTACATTTTTATACAACTTATACAATAATTTTAGATGTTCAATATTTGATAATCATTTATGTTGTCTAATTGTCATTTAGATTTTAGTACTTTTTTACACATCATATTGTATCCTCAATGAAGGTGAAAACCTAAATCACCGAAACGTCGGCAATCTAGATAAAATAGCAATGAATAAAAAAATACCATCCAAAGGCCATCATCATTGTTTTATTTCTGTCTCGATAATTATAAATACTTAAAGTTGATAAACAAATAAAGAAGAATTTGGAAAATATTTATACAAATGTCATTTATTTACTAATAAACCCGATAGAGAACACTAGGTAAATTACCCTTACAAAGTCCGTAAATAATAGTATGCTGTTAAAAAAATAGCATTTTTGCGCCAATGCAGCGCAGGGACTAATTTCTTAATGTAAACAATTTTCCGTAATTTCATTTTATAACAACATTTATAAATTGTGTCACAAAACAAGCACAAGCTCTTCGTTTATTTGTTATAGTAGATGCATTGTATTTATTACAGTATCCAAAAAAATAAGTAAATACATATTAGACATAAAAACTTTGTCACTAACAATAAACTGATTGCTATGACGGTTTAAGAAGAGTTTAATGGTTTAAGGTGACGGTAGTTTTGAAGATTAGGAAACTGTCAACTGTGAATTTATTTGTAATAAAAAACTCCAAATTAACTTGCTCTTAATTTTAGATCTGAATTTTAGCAGTGCTAATGTACAAACACAATAAACATAGTTAATCTCGGTTTTCAACCAAAAGATGAAGTCGTGGTTACTAAAATAAACTCCATTCTAATGAAGCTGCTGTCCGTGGTTTTGTTTTTCTAGTACACTATTATTTAAATGTAAATCACGGTATTAGCTGACAATAATTAACAAACGAACTGCTATGCGCGATTTAAGCTAACCGTTACGCCTCTAGTGGCAAAATGCTGAACTAAATTGAGAAGCAATTTGGGTTTATCTACGTGTGGTTTACTGCATATTTCAATTTTCAAGGTGATTTAAGTTGTTATTTACATAAAGTGAATATTTTTCATCAAGTTTTTGTAATTTTAGTGCAACTTGTGGATTTTATTTTAAAAGATGTCATGGGTGTTTCACGCTTCTAACCTATTCTGCCTTATTCTAACGGTATCTGAGTATTTCTTTAATCCAGATAAAATTACACTGGCAACATTTAGAATTGCTTCAGATGTTGGAAGTCACACTTAAATACGTAAATTCATTTCAAAAGGCTAAGCCTTTTACATTCACTTTTGTAGTATTAGGTATGAAATAATGCAAGGAAAGAAGTGCTTATTAAAAACAACTGATTTAAAGCGCGCAAGAAATTAATCTGAATCGCTGATAAACTGATTTCAAGCTATGCTCTTCCAAAATCCAAAAAGTCTCTCGAGATGTCACGGTGTGACAAACAACTGTGTGCGAATAAATCAAAGGAAGACAATGATAACCTTGACGGCCTCTATATTAATTAAGTAAAACCAAAGATTTCTGCTTTTAGGATGCTGTTAAATATACAAAAGCTAATCTAGATTAATATGTCCTTTACAAACGAAAATAGTTGATGAACGGATTAGAAATAAATTGCGTTGGTGGAGTTACTTATGGTTTTCTTACGGTCAATCATTATGATGTATATTTTATTCATTGAACTGACAGATGATCCATAGACTCAAATTGATAATGTTGTACTGAACTTCCACTATCCGGTTACTATTAATAACGACGCACAATGGGATATTTCGACTCAAAAGCTGGCCAACTTATATGCTAGAGGTGAAGCTCCTTCTCTTCTTCTTGTTTCACAGTATTACTTAAATACTAATTACAAATATTAAAGACATGTTTATTTAATAACTAAAAATTCTTTACAATAGGTATTGGAAGGAAAAATGCCCATTTGGTAATAATGTTTAATCGTTTGTAAGACGGTATCATCGATATTCAAGTATAGAGGTATTTAATACCACATAAATTCTTGATGGAATTTATACGATTATGTAAAGCAAGAACTGTTAAGGCCGGTGAACAGTAGAAAGCTATCATAAATCAGATGTACCGAAAAAAAAACTTGGTGAAGAATGTTCTTACTGTTGAAAACACAATACCTAAGCACCGTAAGTATAATGTTAAGAAAAAGCACAGATAGTTTGAAATATGAACTGTCAAAACGAACTAATAAGTAAACAATTTAATTGAACCGAAAGATGCAAAAAGGGAAAATATGCTACATATTTCCCGTATAACATGTCCCCTAAATACGCAAACCGTAATCTTCGGCAAATTTTTTTTCTTGGACATCAACAAGGATGCACTAACCTACACACTGATGGCAAAAATACTGCTTGGAAATGTTTTGAAGTTAGAGAAAAACCTTTTTGAAAATAAACAATTCGCTGTTGGGGGTATTACATGTCGATACTAAAGCAACAGGAAGCAATATTTTTCTCAAAATGGCTATCTTATGGTCAAAAACTATATTGAGCACCATAAAAATTCTAAACAGGCCGCTGCTTCTTAAGTGCATAAATTCTAAAAGATCTTTTTTGCAAATTATGAATATAATTTTAACTTCGGTAGGCTTTGGATGCCATATACATTAAATGTTACTTTTAACTTTAGCGTTTCTGGGCAGTTTGATTGTTAAAATCATCTTTTTTATGATAAGAAGAAATTTTAATATTGTTCAATCTTCGACTTTCTGACGTTATTGCTAAAGCTCGGAAAAATAATGTTATGGGTGGTATCAGGTTACAATAATAAATTGATGTGCAAGCGGCATATGCAAAACAAAGGAACATCAAAGACTTGTTAATGCAGTTTACACTTTCGATTATTGTTATCATTGTTATCTTGATACTCATAAAATTATTTTTCACAGCTTTAGTTATTGCAAGTTGTATAACAATCGTTACATATTTTTCTCCTTATTTCATCATTAATTCGTACAGAAAACAATCGCACAGATTTCTACAATCCATTTCACACTTTTTTGTTTTACGATTAAACTGAACCGTGGGAAAATAAAAAAAAGCAATAACAAAAAACAAATAAGTGTGCAATCAGCTTTATCAAGACATACCTAAAATAACAATATGGTGACGACCTAGAGCGACCTTGTGATAAAAAATTACATACAAACCGAGATTAAAACATGAGTTAATAAGAGTAAACATAAAAATAAAAATCGAATGCTAGCCATGTGCAATATTGTCATATTACACACAATTTTAGTATGACGATAAGGGTTGATAATCAAACAGGATACACGTTAATACTAAAAGACCTACCCAAAAAATTATTCATAAGCAGAGGTTAATCATTTTGACTTTAATCTTTCCTACTGCCAATAGATGTCGTCCTTGAAAACGCTCCAGTTGTTTCCATATGTATATGTATAAAGATTCGAACTGTAAATTGTACGATTCTGTGGTAAAAAAAAAGGCAAAGATGTGACAGCAATTCACTTTTCCCTCGAAGTTTATGGATTTTCCAAAACAGCTTTTAACTGTAAATAAATCTAATAGATGGACGGGGCTGGATCAGGTGTATAATACACAAACACAACCTTAAACGGCAAAGTTCAATAAATAATTTAATTACATACTCAAAATTTCCTTTTCAACTTCAATTACTACCTATTACAAGTTAGTAATAAATGTCAATCAAGAAAAGAATTTGATTTAGAAGTCCCGCATCTAATAATTAACAAGTTATTTAATTACCTTCAGGGAAATTTAAACTTATGCAGCGTTTATTAATTATCGCCTTTTTTATCATTTTCATTTTTGCAGATTAAATTAATTAATACAAAAAACAAATAATGTATTTCTAACTATGAAAAGATAAGCGTGTTGTGTAAACCAAGAATCAACAAAATGGGTGTATAATTTAGAGCCTACTTTCATTTTGACGAGTATTACTCTAAAGTAAATCTTTCCTTTCATCACAAGTTAATATTACCGTTTTAAGGAGGAAGCCTTTACAACGAGATGCAAACAAAACAAGTAAGCTGACCAACAAAAAAGCAATATTCTTATTTGCTAAACTTTCCACTTGTCCAAATGGTGCCAGCTTAACATGAGTTAGTTATTACAATATTTTCATTATCTATCTAATTTAAGAAAAAGTCACAACATCCAGGCATTAAATAACTTTTTGTTTGTGGACAAATATAAATAAAAATGCTTATTAGTTGGACTAATGAGTCGATTCACTGAAGGGTTGCAGTTTGGCAACAAGTGCCATAACCGTCAGTTTTTTACTGTTCTTACGTACAGTTATATTGGAAATACTATTTCGAAATTGCAATGTACTTCTACTTAAGTTGTATGGACTCCTCCACAATTTAATCATTTGTTTTCAATTAGAAGAAAGCTCTTCAATAACATTGTAAATGGAACAATATTTATAGATTAAGATTAAGATGAAAAACAATTGTGGACATGAAAAGGTGGATTTGCTTTCTCGATTTCTGTTGTTTTGTACGTGTTCAGCAGTATGTCGTTCACAATTATAGAAGTTTTAAGTAGTTCTTTACAACGCAACGACGCGTAAACATATATTTGATAGACACTAACTAACTAACTAATTTCTTTTCCAAATGATAATGTTTCTAATTCCAGTTATATCGAAAATCCATGTTATAAGTTTATAGGACTATTCGTTGTGGGTTAATATAAAATACTGTGAGTTTCTTTATTAAAAGTTTTCTTTTAAACTATAAACCCAATCAATGCCAATAATAAATACACAATTCGTTAACTCAGCTGCCCTATTTTGGGATTGTGAGTGACAATATAGTTACTACTGCTATTCACAGTGTAAAACTGTCAACAGTAGGGTGTTCTCTGTTTTGTGTCTTATTTTGGATCAAGTATCTTTGCTTCATTTACTAATTTCATTGCCGCAAGGAATGACTATTTTTTTCTTTAATACTTTCGAATGTAGAAATGCAGTAAACAGACGTGAATCTGATATCAACCGATCAAAACAGGCTTATCCATCTTAAAAACACACAACCTATTGTCAAAACTATTCACTGTGGTAAACCAAATACTAAAACATTACTTTCTAGTTGCTCTTTTCTAAGAAGTTTGGTAGCATCGTTTTATATCTCAATTAATGTGTACGGGCTGTGGCCCAAAAATTTCCCTAATAAGCCTTGCAATGAGCACTCTCCAATTATATTAACAAATAACTTTTGATTTTCAATAATTATTAATCCAACAAAATCTTTGAATATACTTTGCCGTATGTGAAATGAATTATTCGTTCTCTTGCAGTCTTTTTTTTAGAAAACACGATTTGTAAAGTTGAATTTTGAATTAAACATCAAGCAGCTTATATTTTCAGTTTATTTACAAGCATAATCAATAATCGCACAACTTGTTGAAGGAAACTTGGAATCAATCGATACCATTTTTTGTGAAACGTCAATAATGGAGTTTTTCTTTTGTAATTATCAACGTAACCTCCTCTTCGATAAATTTCACGTACGTTTAAAGTGGTTTTCTATTTATAATTATTTTATCTGTTATTCTAGTTTTCTTGCTTTTTAAAATCCCCACGAGTCTGGAAAATGAGCATACTATGAGGGTTGCTATTTATGTATCCGGAATAATCAATAAAAACAAATATTTATCATTGAAAATGATTTCATTGTTTTACAAAATATTCTCGGCGATGATCGATCGACTTTTGCATACGTGTGAACCAATTTTCATAGCACTTTTTCCATGCCAATCTCCAAAATATGCACTTTGAATGCATCAACCGCTTCTTCTGGTATCGAGAATCGTTGACCACGTAGTTTATTCTTCACAAAAGGGAACAAAAAAAATCATTAGGTGCCAAATCATGACTGTACGGCGGATGACCCATCAATTCGATGTTTTGACCGGTCAAATATTGAGATGTTTGGGCCGATGTGTGAGAGCTTGCATTGTGGTGGTGAAGGATGATCTTGCGTCGCTGGTTGTTTTTTCTTATTTATCCAAAGATTTCCGGCAAACAAATGGTTGTGCGCCGTTTATAATTGACCGTTCTACGATCCTCCAGTCGCACTGTAATCACATGTCCATTTATCCAAAAAAAACACAGGCGACCATTTGCTTCGAAGTGATTTTTGCGCGAACAACTTTTGTTGGGTTCGCCTCATCGTAGAAGACCCATACAGTCGACTGCTGTTTACTCTCGGGGTCAGCCAAGATTCCTCTCATGTGCAGATGTTATACACGGCTTTTGAACGCACCACGTTTGAATTTTTTGATTATTCCTTTGCACCAATCGACACGAGCGGTTTTTTGAGCGATTGTCAAATTATGCGGAATCCAAC